>JAWMAG010000046.1:8195000-8230000 GCA_037013455.1 Ceratitis rosa
CGCAAGGTGAGTGAAGAGGACGAGGCAACGGTTGTGGGATTTGTAAATTTTTTGGTAATAAGTCCAGCATTGCGTGTCGACATGCTTTTGTTGTTGTTGTTATTGCATTTATTACCACTTCAGTCGTACTTCCTTTGACAAACAAAAACACACACACACGTACACACATACATATATACAAAAGCTGCCATTAATATGTATCATTCTTATAGTAGTTGTTGTCGTTGCATGTCGCGTCATCGTCTCAGTTTGGCCAAAACCGCAGCCTTTCGTACAACATATATACACACACACACATACACAGACACTCTACTTATCAACTCACTCATGCAACACATAAAACCGAGGCTACTTAAAACGAGACTCATTTGCTGGTGTGTATCTTCCTGTTCATTCATCGACTTCCTTTTCTACCAATGACATGCCCGAAAAGCCAAAAAAAAAGAGCAAAAGCTAAAACATCTATTTTTTGCTTCTTCTTTAAGTCTTGGCCTCGCTTGTGTCGACTATTTTCAATTTTCGTTTTTGGTTTTATGCTCGAAACTTACACAGAATTAACACAAATTAATTCCAAATTGCAATTAACCGTCCAGACATACTTATAAATATGTACATATGTACATACATACTTACTTACATACATATGTACATACCCGTGTTATAAATATTTAGTATGATACGACTTTGTTGTAGTTAAATATGCAATTGACATGGGTGGCTGGAAGCGTCTGGCGCGCAAATGAAAGTTGGGCGTTCTACTATTAATTAATCCAAAGAGAAGGAGAGTCGTTACGCGGATGTTAAGTACACGTAAGTGGTTTGTGATATTACTACATTTATTTCTTTTATATTTTTTTTTAAATTTCTTTTTATATTTTACTTTTTAATTAATTTATTTTTTAAATATATTTAATTTTTTTTTTTTAATTTTGCTTTATTTGAATAAACATAGGCCTACATGTATTTATTTTATTTAATTTAATATACATTTATTTATTTTATTTTGTTTTATCTTATTTTAATTAATTTGATTTAATAATTTTATTTAATTAATTCATTAATTTTTATTTTATTTTATGTTATTTCATTTATTATACGTTACTTTATCTAAATTTAATTTGATCTTATTCAGTTAGTTAATTTAATTCATTATTAACTTATTAATTATATTATTTTACTTTACTGAATGTTATTTAATTTAATTTTTTTCAGTTTACTTAAATTACATTTTTTGTTTGCTTTTTATTTTACTTTACTCTATTCATTTAATTTTTTCAAACTTATTTATTTTTTATTATTCCTTTATTCTATTTTAATTTTTTCACTTCATTTTTTTCATTTCATTTTATTTATTTATTCTATTCTATTTTTTTAACTTCATTTTTTCATTTCATATTATTTATTTTAATTAATATCATTTTTATTTTTGTTTCATTTTATTTTATTTTACTTTAATTTATATAATTAGAATTAATTTCCTGCTATACATCTTACTTTATTTTATTGAATTTAATTTAATGTATTATTGATTTATTAATAAATTTATTATTTTTTGTTTATTATATAATTTAATTTATGCTTCAGCGATTAAATAGCGTCAATTATATGTAAAAATATTTTATTATTTTTTCATTTGTTATTTATTTAATTTTATTTTGCTTTAATTTATTTTTTTTATTTTATATTAAATTATTTTATTTTTATTTTTATGTTGTCTTTTGTTATACTATATTTAGCTTTATTGATTTTATTTTAGTTTTTGTTTTTTATTTGTTTATTTTATTTTAATTTGTTTCATTTTGTTTTATTTATTTATATTATTTTATTTTATTTTTTATTTTAGTTTGTTTCAATTATTTTATTATAATATTTTTTTTAGTTAATTTTTTTTAATTTTTTTATGTTATTTTGTGTTTTTTTATTTTGTTATATTTTATTTTATTTTGCTTTTTATTATATTACTATATTTTATTTTATTCAAACTATGTTAATTTATTTTGTTTTATTTCATTATATTTTATTGAATTTTATTATAATATTTGTTTTTTATTTTTTTTATTTTACTTTATTTTAATTTATTTTAATTCATTTTCGTTTATTTGAAATTATATATTGTTTTAATTTATGCTGCTTTATTTCATTTTGTTACACTTTATTTTATTTTATTTGTATTTAATTTTTATTTTTAGATTGCTCTTATTTTAGTTATTTTATTTTGTATTGTTTTATTTAATTTAATTTAATTTATTTTAATTTAATTTAATTTAATTTAATTTAATTTTATTTTAATTTATTTTATTTTATTTTGCTTTATTTTATTTTATTTTATTTTATTTTATATTTTTATTTTATTTTTTTGAAATTGATTTTATTTTATTTCGTTTTATTTTATTTTATTTTAATTTATATTATTTGATTTTATTTTAGGTTATTTATTTTTAATTTTTGTTTTTGATTAGTCTTATTTAATTTTTAATTTTATTGTATATATTTTATTTATTTTATTTATTTCATTCTAATGTTTTTTATTTATTTGATTTTATTTCCGTTTGCTTTCTATTTTTTTTTTGTAGTAAGTAACAGTTCAAAATTTACTCATTCTTTGAAGCCTACCTTTCGTAGTCCCAAACACTCCTGCCAGTGGAGCTCGCCTCCTCTTGTTTGCTTCTGTTATATCATCGCATTTTTTTCGGGGTTGCCACGTACATATATCTATATTCCCTTCATTTTAATTCAGTTTTCGCAATTTTTTTATACAAATTTCCGTTTTTTTTTTTGGCAATATTCAAAACATTAATGCGCTTAGCATTGTTGTTGTGCAGCAGCTAACGCGCTACACTTTGCCGCTGCAAGCACGTTGTCATTGTCGCTACTTGCACTTTGTCCTCATTCTGTCGCGCCGCATTGTAATTCCGCTTCTCATGCTCTTGGCCGACGATGTCTTCTTCTTCAGCTCCGTACAGCTCGTACAATTTCGGTCACAAAAATATTTTGAGCCGCAAATTTTTGGTGATTTCCATCTTTTTTTCCTTGTCGTTTCGTTTGCATTTTTATTGCATCGCTCATGTATCACCGCTCAAATGTGTTGTTGCTGGTCGTATAAAGTTTTCATGGTCTTGTTGTTGTTGCCTGCAATGTTCTTGTCGCATTCACTGCTCGTCTACATTTTTATTGGGCTTCCTGCCGATTTCGATTTCATAACTGCGGTGCTCTGCCCTTTCCTATGTTTCTCCTCCGCCCTCAGTCAACATATACTCATTGTTTCCATGCGCCTCGTATTTCTCGAAAATTTTGGCAATCTATCGCCCGTCTAGAGTGTACTCTACCTCGTTCTCCTCTTTTTACACTGCTCGACGAATTCCTTCAACCACTCAATTTGCATTTCGGCAGCCTGCTGGTGCCACCGGCTGACTCTGACTCTGCGCGCTTGCCACAAAAAGGGGTTAAATTAATATCGGTGTGTGTGCGCGTGTATTTGTTGTCATCTTTTTTGGCGCAGTAGTTGAGTCTTTTGTTGTTGCTCATGCTTTTTAATGCTTTATTTGTTGGCTTACAAATAATTTTTGGCAATTTTTACTTTTATTGCTCCTGTTTCGTCTTCTTCTTCTCCTACTTCGCACACACTTCGCTTCAACCGCAAAAAAGCCTTAACTCAGTGTTCAGCAAAAGTCTTTTTTGGTTGGTTTTCCCAGCGACGACCCGGTGCGTAGGAATTCTTTTTTAGCCGGATATTAAAGCTCTCAGGGGGTACATCGCACTCGGGTGTTTGGCCAAAGTTTTGTTGCGTAAAAGCAGGCTGTGGTCACATACAAATTGACCATATGCACAAGTACGTATACATATGTATGCGCTTCCTTACCACAGTCTGTTGCCTCTCATCGTGCAGATGCTCATCGCTCAGTTGCCGAAAATTTCTCGACCCCTTTTACCTTGACGTACATATGTTTGTACACACCTATAACTGATGGCTTTTGGCTTGTACGCATTTCCGTTATTTTTTGCTGCTTTTGCAAAATTTTTCGACTTTAATTTGTTTTCATGTACTTCGGTTGTTGTTGTGGTTTACTTTGTTGTACATAATTTTATTTTTACACTTGTCTCAATTGATATTTGCAGATGTTTCTTTAATCGCCTCACATATGTTTGCTTTCAATTTAAGTGTATAAAAAAATGGCAAGTGTATTATGAGCCGAAGCAAACAGTCTAAATATTTGACCAACCATTTAAATTGTAGTTTTTATAAAAACAATTCAAGGTGGCTTTGATAAATAGAAATTAAAAAATTAAACTAAGGTATGAGTCCTTGCTATGAATTAATACATTACGCCTGAATGTAGGCAACGTTTTGCGCTTAAATACATTAAAATAAAATCAAATAAAGCAATATAAAATAATATCTAATAAAATAAAATAATATAAAATAATGTCTAATAAAATAAAATAATATAACATAAAAAAAAGTAAAATAAAAAAATAACAAAAATAAAATTAAATTAAATTAAATAATATACAATAAAATAAAATAATATCAAGTAAAATAAAATAAAACAAAACAAAATAAAAAAAATAACATAAAATGAAATAAAATAAAAAAAAATAAATAAAATAAAATAAAATAAAATAAAATAAAATAAAATAAAATAAAATAAAATAAAATAAAATTAAATAAAATTAAATAAAATAAAATAAAATAAAATAAAATAAAATAAAATAAAATAAAATAAAATAAAATAAAATAAAATAAAATAAAATAAAATAAAATAAAATAAAATAAAATAAAATAAAATAAAATAAAATAAAATAAAATAAAATAAAATAAAATAAAATAAAATAAAAAACAGGAAAAATAAAAATAAAATAAAATAAAATAAAATAAAATAAAATAAAATAAAATAAAATAAAATAATTTAAACGAAATCATATAAAATAAAATAAAATAAAACAAAATAAAATAAAATAAAGTAAAATAAAATAAAATAAAATAAAATAAAATAAAATAAAATAAAATAAACAAATAAAAAAATTAAAATAAAATAAAGTAAAACAAAATAAAGTAAAATCAGATAAAATAAAATTAAACAAGTAAAATAAAGTAAAATAAAATAACATAAATAATAATAAAATAAAACAAAACAAAATAAAAAACAATAAAAAATAAATAAAATTAATTAAATTGTATTAATAAACTTAAAAAATATATTAGAATAATATAAAACAAAATATGTCAAAGTATTTTTAAAATAAAATAATATAAACTATAATAAAATAAAATATTTAAAAATTAAGATATAATTGAAAATAATTAAAATTAAATAAATTAGGTAAGAAAATTTTATTCAAATAAAACAAAATAATACAAAATAAAATAAGATAAACTAATATAGAATCAATAAAATGAAATGATTTAAAATAAAATAATACAAAATTAGTATGACAATATTTAAGTCTCTCAAACCAATTTTTTGCTTCACTCTGAATTTTGTTTTCCGCCTCTTATGTAACATTTTTTCTTAAATTTTTTTTTTAATTTTATTTTGACAACTCCTAAACTTATCAATTCATTCATAGGTACTTTTCATTTATTCAAAATATTTTTCTTCGTCATTTTTTCCCGCAGAATACTTACGCTGTCGCGCACGGGAAATGCTCGAAAAAATAAGAAGAAAAAATTATGTTGAAGAAAACTAAAATTAACAGAAACCTTTTTGTTGTTGGCATTTTGAATATTTAGCGCCAACGGAAGTGCCACCACGCTTTTCGACGGACGTTGTCGTCAGCATTGCTTAGCTCCAGGTGCGATTTTTTCATTTTATTGTTGACATTCTTTTTGTCGTTTAGGCTATTGGTTGTTTGTTGGCGCTGGTTGGTGCCATTAATTTGCGATATGCGATTGGAAATCGCTTGCATTGTTCCGATTTTTATTTTTTTTAGACATTTTTTACTTCCTTTTTTTAAATGTTGTCTTGTTGCTGTGGTTTTTTTAGCCTATGTTGTTGTTATTGTCGTCAGTTTCGATGTTATGTTATTGTCGTGTGAAACTGGGTCATCATCGATAGTGTAATCCAAAAATTTAGTTATTCGGAACATACGTACATACATCTATGTATATGTATTTGAGCTTGGGAATTTTAAGTTTTTTATCGTTTGATTTCAACTGGAAAGCCATATGAATGGTAGTTTGGAATGAGATTTTGGAGATTTTATTATTTGGCTTGTGACCAGTAAGAAGAAGAACACATTGTTTGGAAGTTTTATATCTTTAAAAAATAGCTTAAACGCATTTTTACAAAGTTTTTCTATATTTTTTTTATTTACTATTTTAAATAGCTGGCAACTCTGATTTGAGCGTAATTTAACTTTTAGTATACATGCATAAATATTTATTTTATCTTGTATTATATCTTATATATGATTATTCAGTATTTTTTAATAATTTTTTTTTTTAAATTTGAGATATCGTGGCAACCCTATGTAAATTTTTTTTTTTTTCACAAAATCGGAAAAACATAAACCTCTTGAATTGGAGTTTATAAATAATAGTTATACAGTTAAGTGAAAAAAATGTTTAAAAGAATTTTCGAAAAACAACTGAATAAGACCAACAACTAGCTACTTATTCCACGGTACAGCCACTTTGTGGCAGATGTGGAGCCCACTTATTCTTCTTTAACTCAGCTCATTGCGCTTCTCTCCACATTTATCACGCTGATTAGTTGCAATTGCTGTTATTTGTAAACACGTGTATTCATACATCTCGTGCCACATGTATTTTTGCTTGCATAACATGTAACTTTAACATTGCCACGCTTAACATATCCTTTCGGAAAATGCATCCTTTACTTACGTCAGCAGCGAGATGTGTGTGGCAAGTGTAGGTACAATTTATATTTTGCAATTTTTCGCTGCCACTTTGTTGCTAAAACATGGTTGTTGCAAGTGCCTGTGTTGCCACCACCATCACCACCTAACGCCTGTTGCTCTTGGCCACAATTTTTATGTTGCGTCTATTGTTGTTTGCTAATGCTGACAACGCGACGACCTTTCACTATCTTGAAGTACTTTTGCTGCACCTCCTTTGTTCGTTGCATTTTTTCTTTCTTTCCTTCTTTCTGCACACACTCACGCACTTTGTCGGCTTGCCTTTTTTGCATATCTTGCAACTAATCTTTGTTGCAAGAGTGTACCGAGTGAATACGAATGGTTTGCTCATATACCCTTACTGCTCATTATTTCATTCGCTGTTTCTTTCCTATTGTGTGTGCGTAGTTTTTCGACACAAAACATACACCCACACGTGAATATAATCTTTGAAATATCCTTTTCGCTACTTTAGTTTATTTCATGCCATTTTTTAATGCTTAGTCAGTAGTTTTTATCCACCTCCTTACCTCCCATCATCATTGCCAACGTTGCCTTCCGCTTTTCTTTTATGTACCCAATTTTTCTAATGTCTTTTGTTGTTTAAGTAAAAAAAATATTGCGTGCCATACGGAAGCAAAGCTCTGAAAGGTTCACAAAGAGATTTGTCGACTGGTATAATTTAAATGGGAAACATACACGAGTGGGGCTTTGAGCCCTAAAGTGGATATACCTACAGATTAAAACAAAACAAAACTAATAAATAAATAAAATAAAATAAAATTATATGAAATAAAATAAAATAAAATAAATAAAATAAAATAAAATAAAATAACATAAAATAAAATAAAATAAAATAAAATAAAATAAAATAAAATAAAATAAAATAAAATAAAATAAAATAAAATAAAATAAAATAAAATAAAATAAAATAAAATAAAATAAAATAAAATAAAATAAAATAAAATAAAATAAAATAAAATAAAATAAAATAAAATAAAATAAATTAAAATAAAATAAAATAAAATAAAATAAAATAAAATAAAATAAAATAAAATAAAATAAAATAAAATAAAATAAAATAAAATAAAATAAAATAAAATAAAATAAAATAAAATAAAATAAAATAAAATAAAATAAAATAAAATAAAATAAAATAAAATAAAATAAAATAAAATAAAATAAAATAAAATAAAATAAAATAAAATAAAATAAAATAAAACAAAATAAATAAAATAAAATAAAATAAAATAAAATAAAATAAAATAAAATAAAATAAAATAAAATAAAATAAAATAAAATAAAATAAAATAAAATAAAATAAAATAAAATAAAATAAAATAAAATAAAATAAAATAAAATAAAATAAAATAAAATAAAATAAAATAAAATAAAATAAAATAAAATAAAATAAAATAAAATAAAATAAAATAAAATAAAATAAAATAAAATAAAATAAAATAAAATAAAATAAAATAAAATAAAATAAAATAAAATAAAATAAAATAAAATAAAATAAAATAAAATAAAATAATATAAAATAAAATAAAATAAAATAAAATAAAATAAAATAAAATAAAATAAAATAAAATAAAATAAAATAAAATAAAATAAAATAAAATAAAATAAAATAAAATAAAATAAAATAAAATAAAATAAAATAAAATAAAATAAAATAAAATAAAATAAAATAAAATAAAATAAAATAAAATAAAATAAAATAAAATAAAATAAAATAAAATAAAATAAAATAAAATAAAATAAAATAAAATAAAATAAAATAAAATAAAATAAAATAAAATAAAATAAAATAAAATAAAATAAAATAAAATAAAATAAAATAAAATAAAATAAAATAAAATAAAATAAAATAAAATAAAATAAAATAAAATAAAATAAAATAAAATAAAATAAAATAAAATAAAATAAAATAAAATAAAATAAAATAAAATAAAATAAAATAAAATAAAATAAAATAAAATAAAATAAAATAAAATAAAATAAAATAAAATAAAATAAAATAAAATAAAATAAAATAAAATAAAATAAAATAAAATAAAATAAAATAAAATAAAATAAAATAAAATAAAATAAAATAAAATAAAATAAAATAAAATAAAATAAAATAAAATAAAATAAAATAAAATAAAATAAAATTAAATAAAATTAAATAAAATTAAATAAAATTAAATAAAATTAAATAAAATTAAATAAAATAAAATAAAATAAAATAAAATAAAATAAAATAAAATAAAATAAAATAAAATAAAATAAAATTAAATAAAATAAAATAAAATAAAATAAAATAAAATAAAATATAATAAAATAATTAAAAAAAAAATAAAATAAAATAATCGCTCATGTATCACCGCTCAAATGGTTTGTTGCTAGCCGTATAAAGTTTCCATGGTCTTGTTGCTGTTGCTTGCAATGTTGCAAAAAATAAAATAAAATAAAATAATATAATATAATATAACAAAAAATAAAATAAAAAAATTAAATAAAATAAGATAAATTAAAACAAAATAAAATAAAATAAAATAACATAAAATAGCATGAAATAACAAAAAAAAATCAAATAAAAAAGTAAAATAAAATAAAATAAAATGAAATGAAATAAAATAAGAGAAATAAAAATAAAATAAAATGAAATGAAATAAAATAAAGTAAAATAAAATGAACTTAATATAGTTAAAATAAGATAAGGAAAATAAAAAGTAAAATAAAATAAAGGAAAATAAAATAATATGAAAACAATTAATATAAAATAAACTGGACAGACAAGGAGAGTTATTCTCTCACTCCTATGTTATACTCCGTCCAAGCGAAATCAAACCAACTTCTTGATTACTCGGAGTTTGGTTCTTCATACATGTGTTTATGGGCTTGGTCTTCTCCACCTCAACGTAGACTCGATATCTTGCTAAGTGCACAGATATCTTCTATTACAGCTATGCATCACATAAAATCAATGGAGTACGGCGGCAAATACCGAGCTTTTTGGGTTTAGTGTTCAGAGCTTCGTCTTACAACTTATTGGAACTCAAAGAAAGTGGCTGTAATTGGTCTTTTTCTCCATGCGGGTGGTACTCAGTGGTGGACCTCCTTTTTACCGAGATATATGTACTTCGATAAGAGTTCATTTTATGATGTCCTCCGTGTGTGTTGCCAAGCTTTATTTGTTATTACCTTTTTTATTGTTTCTTAAGGTTCTTCCTGTCTTCGTCGATTTCTAAACAGCTTTATATCCCGTATTCATTTCTCCTTCATATATCTTTGTATCTGTATCTCTTTGTTATTTTTGTTAAAATTTCTCTCTCAGTTCTCTACCTTAACTTATGCTATATCACAACGCTTCTATCTTGGGCTTATCCGTGAGTTTTTATCTCGGATTTTCTGCCACAGAGTTCGTAATCGAGTTTTCTCTCGATCTCAACCGAGAAAATGGCTAACCTTTTCAGTGTAGCGCAGCCATCGCATATGTATAACTACGCATAGAAGACATATTTATATATGTATGTATGAAATAAAACAAGCAAAAACTACTTGCAACAGAAGCAAATCACTTTGAGAAGACGCAAAGGATCAAAGTAATTTTTCGAGTCCTTTTCCTTTTTTCTTTTATTTTTTTTTTTCTCGTTATACAAAGCGTGTAAGTGTGTAAACTACTTACAAGCTCAAGCACATCAACGCATATACTCGTATATGTATGTATGGTATATATAAAGTTGATGTGTGCTTATAAGTGCGTATGTATGTATGGGTGTGCGCGGGGTATGTTTAGCTGCGTGCTTATGCGTTATAAACGCGTTCATTCATTCTGACTTTTCTTTAAATATACTTTTCGGTTCGTTGTTGTTGTTGTTGTTGTTGTTATTGTTGTTGTTGTTGTTGTTATTGTTGCACTTGCTTGCTCTTAGCGAGTATGACTGACTACCGCGCTGAATGTTGACTTACATATCTGTGTATGCACAAATGTACATATATAATATATGTATGTATGTATGAGCTTGTTGTTGTTGGTTTGCTTGTTGCCGCGCGCTTTGTAAATGCCGCTACGAGTGCACTTGGGGAAAAATATAATATATGTATGTATGCCTATGTGAAAAGAGTTGGGTAGTTTCAGCTTGCAACAACAACACAACAACGCAACAACAACAACAACAACAACAACAACAACAACAATAACAACAACACCAAGTACAGCTACTACTCGCAAAGTAACTGTTTGCGTTTTACTGTGTGCGTGTGTGTGTGTGTGTATGTTTAGTGCTGCGTTTTTCTACGCTCTCACCTCCGCCTTTTCGGCATGGCATGCCTAGCCGAGGTATCCGGTGCCGCCAAAGAAATTCGCTTTGCTAAATGCATGTAGCCTACCTTTAGGCGACTTAATGTGCGATTATAATTTTTAATTTGCATTTGCAGCGCTCGGTGTGTGTGTGTGTGTGCGTCTGTGTTTTAAAAAAGCAAATAGTCTGTGTGCAAATGACAAATACTCGTCGGCGGACAGACGCACTATAAAGCAAAAGCCAAAGCCAAAGCTCTGCAAACAAGCCCCTTTGACATAAAAGCAAAGCCAAGTATTCGCAAGAAGTGCGCGCGGCGGGTGACAAGCGACAGTCCACTTGTTGTTGCATTGCTCCATGCGCTACTAATTAAAAATAAATCAATCTCAATGATGTTTACAAATTTTCATAATTTTTTCCACCTTAACGCCACAAAGCAAGGCAAAGCGGGCAAGCGAGTGTGGTGGGGGAGAAGCTACAGCCAGCGAGCGCTCTTAGCAGCTAAGCAGTTGCTTTGACAAAAAGGCCATAAAAACGGCTTTCGATGCGATAGTAAGTGCAAAAACAATTAATGTTGCAAGTTAGAAGAGTGAGCGAGCAAGTTGGTGGGCGAGAGGTGGATGATGAGAGAGAGAGAGAGAGAGAGAGAGTGTGTGTATAAAAAATAATGCAAGGCCCTTTTGATCCACATAATTTCCACATCTACAACCATTTTTATCGATGCTTTGACATAAAAAGCATGCGTAGCGACAGTTAGAGGGCGGTGGGAAGGGCTAGAGCCGGCAAGCACTTCAGCGTGTTATTGGATTTTTGTAGCGAAAAGAAACAAACAAAAAAAAAAAATAATAATAAAAGAAAATTGGAAAATAAATCGAAACTGTAGCCAGCAAGCAAGCAATGTGGTGTGTGTGTGTGTGTGTGTTTGAGCGCGCGTCTTCATTGACGCAGCAATGTTGCGTGCTCAAGTATGCAGTTGCTGCCACCGCTGCTGCAGCGCCTTCAAAGTGCAACAAAAGTCAAGTGACGCACAGCCCAGTAAGCAGGACAAAACAATGTTGTAGGAAAGAGGCTAAGGGGGCGGGGGGCCTTAGGTGCTAGCGGCAACTTGCTTACGCTTGTTTCCAAGCTTTTCAGTGCAATAAAATTTCATTTTGAGCCAGAGTATGCTTGGGGACTGTATGTGTGAGTGTTACGTAGGAAGCACATTAAGCGTCAAAGTAGATCAAAATTAATTTTTTTTTCTTAATATTAATGAGAATTTTCGATTGATTTTGAATAATTGATAGAGGAAAATTCTCTATGGAGGCTGATTTTAAGCTTAAGTTCTACTTTAATTTTATAAATATTTTAAGAAGGCCAGAGTTCGATTCTTGGTTCGATGAAAATACAAAAGTTATAGAAATAAATTTTGCTAACTCCTTCGACAGGGAATGTCAACCTCTCTGGGTGTATATCTGACATGAGAAAAAGCTTACAAAAAATCCCTCAGCTTTGGCAGCAGCTTCGAATAAATTGCAGGTTCCTCTAATTGTTAGAAAAGTATCAAGGCGCTCACCACAAATCGCTTCAGTGGTTTAAAAATTGTAGGAGAGACTATAAAAAAAAATTTTTAAGGCTTCAAATTGCCTGAAAGGAAAGGAAATGTTCCCTGAAGTGACACCTCATTATTTTTTCCCCAAACTTGCGAGCTTTTATTCGATAATTTATCTCTCTTTCCGTTTTTCTCTCATTTTCACTTTCCTCCTCCCTCTCATGACCTCTCTTCGTCTCCTGATTCCTCTAAGAGCTCTCTCGTCTTACCGCTTAAATAATTTTCTGCCGTATTTATTTTTCTTGGATTATTTCCTTAGAAATTACGGAAAATTTTGTAAGTCCATTTGCCGTACCGATCCGTGGTCTCTTCCTTGAGGAGTAGCTTGGCGGAGGCGTTTTTACTTTTATGAAGATTTATTTTAACAAATTTCACTGCTACGATTAGGATTCTTCTCAAAGTAGAGCTGATTCTGTGGCCCACACTTCACTGCAGCTTAAAACTTTAAAATGACCTCCTGGATCTCCACCAGATTTTTCTTTATCTTTCGCTTATCCAGCGTATTTATGTTTTCATCAGTCCGGTTTCTCTTTTTGAGATAAAGGTACACGCTACATATGGCATTCTCCCGAGCCAGGCGTAGAAATTTGGCACGACCGACTTGTTTATTTAGAGCAGCGAGGGGTCGTCTTTATATTTGATGATTTTGACTACATTTGGCGCGTCAAAAGTTGGCATGGGCGTGCTCGAGTTGAGTTTCTACTCATTTTCGCGAAGAGCGCAGTTAACTGAGTTGCTGTCGTCAATGAGCAGTAGATCAAGTGTTTCTTGGCCATCTCACTATCTGTAATTGCCGTTCTCGATATTTTCGAGGTTTCTCTATGTGCGCTTCGTTCTTTCTTGTTGTTGAAAATCCTCTCCATCCTCAACGTTGGAACTTACTTTTTCGAAAATGTGGCTGGAGCAACAGTTACAGTGAATGGATTCCACTATCGAGATGAATGACCTTTATGGCCGGAATTGGATAGTGTTGATCTGGACAACTTTCATTTTCAACAAGACGACGCTACGTGCCACACAAGAAACGAAACCATCAATCTTTTAAGGGAAAGGTTACCGGACCGTGTTATCTCCCGAAGAGGTGATCGCAATTGGCCACCGAGAACTTGTAATTTAACACCTTGCGACTACTTCCTTTGCGGGCACGTGAAAGAGAAGGTCTACGCCAACAGGCCAACATTGATTCAAGACCTCAAGGATGGAATTCGTAAGGCTATTGAGTGCATATTTTATTTATTCTCTTTTCGATTTGATTTCCTAAACAAAAAGAACAAATATCTTTTTAAAATTTATTTCCATTTTTTTTTTCCAAATTTATTTTTATATAAAAATTTCTTTAACTAACCGAAATACAAAATATTTTTTTTAATTAAAAAATTTAATCACAAAAAAAAAAATATGCAAATATCAAGCGCGGACATATGTAAGCATGAATTAAGCTCAGATTACACCAACAAATGTGCAGACAGCCGAGAAGCAAACAAAAACAAATACAAAAGCAAAATCCAAAATTGATACGACACTGTGTCGCCGTTGTACTGTGAGTAGATGTCGCAAGGCTTACGAAAAAATTTGATATGACGAAAACTGAGTAGGCCAAAAAACCAAGAGAACACACATAAAAAAGACAAGTTTTAAGTGAAAAAAAAACAAAAAAAAAAACAGTTAACAACCAAAGAATTCTACACCGAAAACGCATCGAAAATACAACACTTAAAATGTCAAAATTAACGAAAACACACAAAAAACAAACAACAACAACAAGAAGTATGGTGTGTGACACTGAAGAAAGGTAATGCAACTGAATTTGAGTACTAAAGTGTACCTTCGTACGTACACCCAAACTTAACCACATGCATGTATACATACTCGTACACACATACACACATACATAAGCACGTCTGTCTGCATTTCAGCATGTTTTGCCTAAATTTTGTTCGTTCGGCCGCATGCGTTTGCCATTGCGTTGCAATTTGTCGCTGTCACCGCCGCCGCCATTGACAATGAACAACAGTGCTTTTTAAGTAACAACAACAACAACAACAGTCCAAACTATATGTTGTAGTAGTAGTAGCTTTTGTAGCTGTCTGTCCATGGCACTTGCGTTTTCGCCAATGCGTTCTAATATTTCATAAATTCATCGAATTCGTTTTGCTGTCAGAAACATTGCACGCAAACAAGCAACAATAAAAACAAGCTATAAACAATTTTTAGTGTTTTTTTTTTTGTTTAATTTTCTTTATTCGCATTGTTGGAGCACTTTGAATGACTTCTGAAGAAGCAACAAGGTGGCTACATGGAAATTTTGTTGTTGTGTGTTTCTATATACACATTTGTACATACTCGTATGTATATATGTCTGCATGTGTTTGTGGTATTCATAACCATTTTGATGTCTTCATCGTCTTTGTTTGGTTTATACAAATGTACAGAGTTTCATTGAAAAGTAGTCAGCGGTTAGTTTTAAGGGTTTTGCAAGCGTCTGAGAGGCCTTGTAGGAAATTTTTAATGTGAAAAAATTAACAGTAATAATTTTTTATACTGGTACCATGCACGCAGTGTACATAATGTGGTTTGTTCAGCTAAAGATTGTTTGTAACGGTATAAACGGTATGTCGACTCACTGTTCCTCGACCACAACCGTTTCTATTTGACGTTGCTGTAAGTGATCAATTTTTCATTACCAGTCATCATCCGCTTCAGAAATGATTCGAATTTATTACGAATCAACAGCGATTGAAAGATAGAAACTCGGTCCACTAAGATCAGTGGTTTTCACATTAATGTTCACGTTCATGTGGTACACAGACATCGAGCTGCCCTTTTGAAGTGCTTGCATGTCATTTAGAGATCAACGATTTTCATTATTTTATCTACCCTTTCCACACCGTGGTGTGAATTCTTTTAGATCAAAATTTTCAGAACGAAATCAACGAAACAAAAATTGTGCATAATTGACTGTTTTTCACATTTTACTAAGCTAAGTGATCAACATTTCTCCAGTTATTTCAAAAATTATTGATAACTTTATACTAGACCTTATATATGGGCATATACATACTTAAAAATATTTTATTTTCTTTTATTAAATTTTTTATTTTAATCTTATCCTTATTTAATTTGTTTCTACTTTATTAATTTTATTCAATTTATTTTACACAAATTTATACGTTTTCCCTTTATTTTTCTATTTAAGTTTTTTAATACTATTTTATTTTTTTAATACTATTTTATTTTTTATTTTGATACATTTTTTTAATTTATATCAATATATATTTCTTTATTTCATATTATTAAATTTATTTATTTTATTTTATTTTGGTTTATTTTATTTTGTTCTTATTCTGCTTTTGTTTTTTTCATCTGCTTTATTTAATTTTATTAAATTTATTTTATTTTAATGCATTGGATTTTATTTTACTTTCTATTTATTTAATTTATTTTTTTTATTTTATTTTATTTTATTTTATTTTATTTTGTTTCATTTTATTTTATTTTATTTTATTTTATTTTATTTTATTTTATTTTATTTTATTTTATTTTATTTTATTTTATTTTATTTTATTTTATTTTATTTTATTTTATTTTATTTTATTTTATTTTATTTTATTTTATTTTATTTTATTTTATTTTATTTTATTTTATTTTATTTTATTTTATTTTATTTTATTTTATTTTATTTTATTTTATTTTATTTTATTTTATTTTATTTTATTTTATTTTATTTTATTTTATTTTATTTTATTTTATTTTATTTTATTTTATTTTATTTTATTTTATTTTATTTTATTTTATTTTATTTTATTTTATTTTATTTTATTTTATTTTATTTTATTTTATTTTATTTTATTTTATTTTATTTTATTTTATTTTATTTTATTTTATTTTATTTTATTTTATTTTATTTTATTTTATTTTATTTTATTTTATTTTATTTTATTTTATTTTATTTTATTCTATTTTATTTTATTTTATTTTATTTTATTTTATTTTATTTTATTTTATTTTATTTTATCTTATTTTATTTTATTTTATTTTATTTTATTATATTATATTATATTTTATTTTATTTTATTTTATCTTATTTTATTTTATTTTATTTTATTTTATTTTATTTTATTTTATTTTATTTTATTTTATTTTATTTTATTCTATTTTATTTTATTTTATTTTATTTTATTTTATTTTATTTTATTTTATTTTATTTTATTTTATTTTATTTTATTTTATTTTATTTTATTTTATTTTATTTTATTTTATTTTATTTTATTTTATTTTATTTTATTTCATTTTATTTTATTTTATTTTATTTTATTTTATTTTATTTTATTTTATTTTATTTTATTTTATTTAGTTTAATTTTATATTCATATACTATATTTTATTTTATACTATTTTATTTTATATTATTTCATTTTATTTTATGTATATTATTTCACTTTATTTTATTTTATTTTGTTTCATTTTATTTTATTTTATTTTATTTTATTTTATTTTATTTTATTTTATTTTATTTTATTTTATTTTATTTTATTTTATTTTATTTTATTTTATTTTATTTTAATTTATTTTATTTTATTTTATTTTCATTTATTATGTTTTATTTTATACTATTTGATTTCATATGATTTATTATTTAAGGTTAGTTAATTTAATGTAATTAAATTTAACTTAAGTTCATTTAATTTTATTTTTTTATTTTATTTTGTTTTGTTTTATTTATTACATTTTATTGTATTTTAATTTATTTTATTTTAATTTATTTAATTTAAAATTATTTATTTTTATTTTATTTTTATTTTTTTTTTACTTTATATTATTTTATTTTATTTTATTTTTTGTTTTTTTTTATTTTAATTTATTTTATTTTTATATATTTAATTTTACTTTAATCTATTTTATATTAATTTATATTAATTTAGTTTAATAATTTCGTTTTTTTTAATTGTTTAGTTTTTATTGCTTTATTTTATTTTCTATTAATTTTGTCACTTATTTTTGTTTATGCGAAATGTATTGATTTCTAAAAAATATTCCTTTCCTGAGGAGTTACTTTACATACAAACATAAATTAAAATTTATATTTCTCAGTAGCAACTCCTACGCACAACAACTTGGTTCCAAGCCGATCAAAGGATGTTTATTTAAATACACATCCATACAAAACAAATCTTGCACATTTACATACATATTTATGTACATTTATACGTATGCAGCACTGTTTATTTTTTGTATTATTTTATTCTACGAAAACCTTATTGTTGTTGTAATACTTTAATTTCAAGCTCGGGCAGTTTCATTGCGTTCGCTGGGGAGTACAATTTTCCAAACACAAAAAAAAAATGAAATACATATAAATGTAAATGAAGTAAATAAGTTAAAGATTGTAAAATGACAAGATAAGAAAAATAAAATAAAATTTAATCATATAATAAAATTAAATATTAAATAATATTAAGTATAATATAAGGAAGTAAATTTAAGAATAAAAATAAAATTAAATTAAAATTATAAAAATACATAAATATGAAAAAAATAAGATAAAAATAAATTTAAGCATAAAAAAAATTTTATTGAATAAAATTAAAAATTAAATGAAACCAAAAATTAAAAAAAAAAATTAAAAATATGAAAGAAAAATAAAATAAAAGCAATTAATGTCTATGTACTCGTATATGGCAATTCTTGTAAGAAAGATTTTTTCTTCGTTAATTTGGTTTGATTTTTCTTTACTGTGTTTTTTTTCATTTTCTTTTGTTTCAATTTTATCGCATTTGAGAACCACGGCCTGCTTAAATCACACTCCCTTCAAGCTTTCAGTGGTTGTATAATTGGTTCTTCAATTTTTTCTTATATTTTTCCTTTTCCTTTTTTCCATGCAATTTTTTCGCTCGAGTGCCACATACAAATCTACTCGTATACTACAAATACTCGTATGTATGTATGTATGTATGTATATTTGCACTTAGCGAACTTAATTGTTTTGAATGGTTTTTGGTGACGCGCGATTCCTGGAAAACCACTTTGCAAATTTTTTCATTCCACACAGTTCGGTTCACATCGCTTGTGTGTGGTTTTGTTGGTAGCGATATGATTACAACAATGTGCAATGAACGATGGACGATCAACAGCAATGCTTGTAAATTATGTATAATTGCAAGAATGTCAATATATGTAATACAATATGTATGTATGTATGTCTGTATGTATGAATATAGTGTTTAACAGCATAAGTATTATTGTCATTTGTACTTTAAGTGTTGTTGTTGGTTGGTTGTTGGTGCATTATTTCGTATTTCGAATTTTTTCTATTTTATTTTTTTATATTCTTTCTCGGTAAATTGCATTATTCATTATTGAATTTCAAATTATATTTACTTCTTAGCACATCAACCAAGCTTTAGGGCTTGGCTCTGTTAGCTCTTGACGCTATTTTCTGCTGCTGTAGCTAATTTAATTCAATTTCTTTATAATTATATTAACCAATTCGATTGACAATTTTGCAGAAGATATTGAGAAAAATTCAAGAGAAAATATAAATACTTATTTCTATGATTTTTTTCTTGTTGCTCCTTTCAAGTATTGGAATTGTGACATTTTTTGGAATACTTTATCACGAGTTCTTAGAAAAAAATTAAGGTGTGGCATATGGATGGCGCCAGTTAGTTAGCGATGCAAGTATTTTTTTGTAATTTTTCTGAATTATAAAAAATATATATGTATATATTAGGTAAGATAAAAAGTACGTTCGGTTTTCTAGTGACGGTCTGTTTCCACTATTTCCATGATTTTATCGCAATTTTCGACTACAGGCCTCCCGACGCGTGGTGCATCTTTGACATCGAAATTACCGGAACGGAACCTAGCAAACCACTTTCGTGCTACATGTTCGTTTACAGTATCGGGCCCATAAATTGAATTAATTTTTTCAGCCGCTTTGGCTGCTTTTTCGCCTTGATCGAAGCAAAATTGTAAAATATAGCGAATTTTCTCTTTGCTGGTGTCCATCTTTGAGGAGCGCTCACAACGTACTGAGTCAATTAATCGAAAAACTGACAAAGACAAACTTTTAGCGCGAATAAAAACGTTTTCAGCGCCGTATAGTATGACATGATGCGACACGTGACATTAGTACAATACTATGGACAATAACGCCATCTCTTAGATAAAAATCGAACGAAATTTTACTCCTTCTTCCTCTCTCTCTCCCCTCTCGTGTTATTTCTGTTTCCCTAACTCTGTTTCTCTGTCCCTCTCTGTTTTGCTCTCTCTCTCTCCTAATCTCAAAACGTCAAAAACTGTAGGGTGTAAAATTTCAATTACTTCATCAAAAAGATAAGAAAAACTTTGTTAAAAGTGCGATTTTGAAGCATTTTCTGATATCCAGTCTTCTCTGTACTCAAAACAGCACCAGAGAGACCGGAAAACACAGAGAAGCAGCACTGACTCTCAACTTTTGAACAATACAGTCCGCAATATTGCAAGCCAAACACAGTTTAAATATGGTGTCAAGTTGCCTCTCCCATAGCAAGACCATTACTGCGCGATGCGGAACTGCATCCGTCCAGAGGTGACGCTTTTATTCTAGCAACATACTACGGAGCTGTACCCAGAGGTTGCTGAACATATCCTTCCACTCTTTCATGCCCCCTTCGGCCTTCCAGACCTACGTTGACTGTTGCTAAGTCCCCAGAGGGTAAAGTAAACCGCTAATGGATTCAAATTATGACTGTCTTGTCAAGCCCGAAAAGAGAATAAAACGGCAGGGGTTAAAAGCTAGCGCAAAAACCCAACAAGGACTCAGCGTCAAGTGCTAAACCTGCACAATTCGCAAAGTTCAAAGACAGAATCACTTACCATTTAACAGACTAAACCACAAAAAGTCGCAAAAGGGTACGTTTCTCCAGATTACTGGAAAACAGTATTGATGAGTTTACTCACGGTGTAGAAGAGCATACTAAACAGACACGAGTTGCCTGAAGGACCGAGTGAAAATCGTGTCGTGTGTGTACGGAAGAGCCATAAAACTCTATAAAGAGACTATCGCGGAGTTTTTTTTCGGCGGCAGTGCATTAGCATGAAATACCTAGTTGGCCATGGGGTGTTCAGGGTTGAGCCCTCCAGCCCGGAAGAAATTATTAAACTCTTCCGTCTAGAGGATAGTCTCAGTTGGTGAGATCAAAGTGGGCCAGCGTTTCGTGAAATTCGTCACAAACGATGCTTTCCTTCTTCCCTCTCTCGCGAAAAAAGGTGGAGATACTTACCTAAGACCCTGTGGTGCAGAGAGGTGACTGTGATATCTCGCTCGTCGCTTTTATCCACTTCCTTTGCATCGCTGCTATTGAACTTAAAGTGCACAGCTGTCCTCAGGTGTTCGGATGCACTTTCATTATTCCATTTTAGCTTTGGCGCGGCGCGAGCCTTCTGAAAATTCGTTTTTCTAGTTTTATTATGAGGTTAGGACTTTAGATTCTGATTTGCTTAAACTAGTCCGTTGGTTTTGAGATTAAAGCAGGTCCTCATGCGTTTTGGTAGTCACATGCTCGTGGAAAAGCTCTGCTTGGATCATCTCCTACCATGGTTATTATATCTAAAAGGTTCACTTTGTAAAGACGACGATAAAGATTGAGGTAGTTTTCACAAACTTTCTGCAGGAAATGCTTATAGGAAACAACAGAACATGGCAAGCGCCAGTTTGAAATAATATTTTCAGTACTTTAATATATGTATATTTTTTTTAATACTTATGTTTTTCATTCCCATCTTTACCATCTTCTCTTACACATCCATATTTCTTTCATTTACGCATTTCCGTCAATTCTCATTTCAAAGACACTCTACATCTACATCTTTGGCTCTTAATGGCTACTTCATTCACCGTTGCTATGTATGCATACCGTTAAGGCAACGCACACAAATATTACCGTTAAGGCACAATGTCGTGGAATGCAGCAACGCTGTGCGGCTCCTTGCACAACTCCATTGTCCTTACTGCTGCAACGGCGAGGTAGCCGCCAGTTTTCTTTGTACACTTTTCTCCCTCTTGCTGTTGTTGGTTTTCGTGTGTTTTTTGTTTTTTTTTTTCTTTGGTTGATACTCCTTTTTTGCCAAGTCTGCAAAAATAAAAACGAAAGTACTTCTGCACTCCTCTACCCTACTCCCAGTCAGACAAACGCGTCAGCGTGTATTTCATTTCATTTCTACTGCGACAAATGACTTCAGCTGCACTGACTGACTGACTAATGCAGCGGCCGTCGACTGACGCTGGACGGACGTCGACTGCACGTGTTGTCAATGAAGCCACCACCGCCGCCGCCGCGTGCCCTACCAAGGAACCAGCAACCTCCCCGAACTGCCGTTACCTTCGACACTTTGGCTTTCTTGTGAGTTGCGAGTTGCGAGCTGTGAGCTGTGACTGTGTGTTGTCTGTCGCCGTCACTTGACTTGAGCACTCGAGTTGGTGTTGTTGCTGTTGTTGTTCCTGTTATTTTATCAGGCTGTGGTTTTACGGCGACGAGTCGCTCGCTGCCAATGCATCTCATCATAATTCTTCCCCGACGCGACATAATCAACGAACAGCAGGCGGATGGCAGGCGGGCAGGCAGTTCGACGAATGCCGCATTGAAGTAGCAGCAGGTGGATTTGAAGGAAGGAGCTCGCTATGCGCAAAGTAATGTCGCCGTGGTGTATGCTGAGTGTAGAGGGCTGGGGGCTGCGATGGGACGCAGAGGGCGGTGTGCATCGTTGCAGGGTTAAGGTCGACTGGGCGTCTGTTTCTCGGTCTCGTTGTTGTTTGAGGAATTGGTGAAGCATGCGACACTGCACTGGTGACGATGGCAACAGCAACAACAAGCAGCAACAAGAACGAGCCACCTCAAAATAACAACGACAACGACAACGAAAGTGTGGTGCAGCTACTTCGCCAGACTTATGACCAGACAGCCAGACAGCGATCGATAAGGAATGACGCGCTGCAGCAGAATAGCGGCATAAGGAATAAGTAGCAGTAGATTCGTTCAGAGGGTTGAGTGCGAGAAAAAAAGTGAAAATAAATGAAGTTAATGCAAATATGCAGAAAAAAAGCAAAAACAACAACAACAGCGCACGAATAAAACAAGGAAAGAGTAGGAAAAGGATAATATAACCAAAATAAAAATAAAAATTCAAATTAAATGCGACACAGGTACCAAGCGAACGCAGTGAAAGTGTGCTCGAAGAAGGAGGCAATCAAAAGAAGAAGAAAAATAATCAATAAACCTGCAGAAGACGTGACGGAACAGCTGGCGACGTCTGTACGAGTACGTAAGTGACTGTTAAATATATGAGAAAAGTTGCAGTTTTGCTTCGTCAAAGAAGTATTCAAGTTATCTTTTAGGAAATTCTTTTCTAGCTCCATTTCTACCAAGCCAACAACGGGACAGCTTTCACCGAATCCGAACATTTCAAAGTGCATCTCCTTCGAAGATAGGAGTTCTATGGAGTCAGGTAAAATATGTAGGAGTTGGAGATGCACAAAATTATTTCTTTCCTTGAGAAGTCATTGTTTCCGGGTCCATTAAGACCTGAAGGGTGCTGTTATGGGATCAAAGAGAAAGAAGTTGCTCTTACTATTTCGGGGATAAGAAGTAATGGTGTCCTGGTCGCCGTGATTAGATTCAGCAACTTAAGATCCTTTTCTTCCAGCTCAGCAGACTGTTGGTCAATATTGCGCATCGATCGGGGAACCAAGAGAGAGCTTTCGTCGTCGAAAACCTTCAGCATTTTACACTAAGAAGCAGGGCTATTAGTGGACTAACCGAAGAGCGGACGAAAGACGTACTGTCCACAGTGTCCAAAGCAAAGCAACTTTGAGGGTAGTATCGATATATCGCTGAACACTCAAGAAGAGCGCAGAGAAGCACCGTCTTTAACATTAGGGAAGACATAAGAAAGGAAACATTAAACGAGCAGCAAACCCGTTGAGAGCTAGAAAACCGTGTCCTATGAACGGGCAGTTTCTAATAATAGACGTCAAAGTATTGACTAACAAGGAGATTTGGAGAGATGGATTAGTGTAACACACAGCAGTCGTCCAGGTGCGGATACTTTCGAAACGAAGTTTTGCTTCTAAGGGAAAAATGTAAAAAATTGTACAGAGCGTGTGAGAAAAGAGCGAAAAAGTGGGATCTCACTATATGATATATGGAATACCAACCTAAAACAAGGCGAAAGTGGTAACAGGGTGCGTGGCGGTTGCTTAGAAAAGCGCTGTGACGGCACACTGACGATGTGATAAGCATTTTTTTCTACCACAGTCTCGATGGAACAAAATATCTAGGGCTACCGTTCCTGAGGCTAAGTGAGCAATCTATCTTCGTTGCAACAAACTAAGTTGTCTGAAATCTCAACTACACAATTCAGTCCAACCTGGAAAGCGAATGCGTCATATATAAGTCAGTAGACACCATTGTGGAAGTAGATGAGGCTGTCAATTATCCAACATCATTTTAAAATTCTTCAGACTAAACGGGGGTCCCACAGCACGTATTATATTTGAAAATCGGTGTGCTCAATATAATACTACGTGACAATCATTTTGTTCGGCCGACTTTTGGCCGAGTTCCTTCTCCAATTTATGGTGTTCATCTTGATGTGGTGCCAAAAAAATGATGGAAAGTAGCTCAGCGGTACAAAGCACTAGCGATATATATATATATATATATATATATATATATATATATGTATTCATATATGTAAATAATATTAATCAGCCGAAACTCTAGAAGTAACTATTCTAAGCTATCTATCTTTCAAAGATGAAGACACCCCCCTTCCTCGAATACCTCGATCAATCCATCCGATACTTCCTTACAATTCAGGTGACTGGAGTTTTCTGTTCGACTATCAAAAAAAACTCGGGGTCCATCTGTGGAATTATGTGGTCTACATTTAGACACCGATTGCTTCGTTTATGGACTACTGTATGTTGCATATTCTAGGGTTGGTAGATAAGATAACCTTTTTATTGGTGTGCCCGATGGTATAACCAAAAATGTTGTATTTCCTCAATTATTGAATAATTAAATTATATATATATAAGTATATATGTGTCACAGCACAGATTTGTAGGGTACAGCTAGTCTACTATACATTTATAGAAAAATTTATAGATGACGAATTTTTAAGAAAAAAATTTTTTAAGATTTTTTTTGTTGTCGAAAGAAATAACAAATAAATACAATTTTTAATATATTTTTTTCTCAAATAAAATTTTATTATTTTTTTATTAACTTTTTTAAAATTTTTTTTTTTAATTTTTTTCAAATATATTCAAAAATAAGTATGTATCACAGCAAAGCTTTGAAGGGTATAGATAGTTTACTATAATTTTATAGGAAAATTTATAGATGAAGAATTTTTAAGAACATCCTTTTGTTTTTTTTTTAGATTTTTTTGTTGTCGAAAGAAATAAAAAATAAATACAAATTTTAATCATTTAATTAAATATTACTATTTTTTTATTAATTTTTTTCTTTAATTTTTTTCAAAAATATTCAAAAATAAGCATGTTTTACAGCGCAAAGCTTTGCAGGGTACAGCTAGTATGCTATAAATTTATAGGAAATATTTTTTTTCTGTTGTCAAAAGAAAACAAAATTAAATACAATTATTCATTTTTATGAACTTTTTTTTAAATTTATTTGAAAAATATTAAAATGAAATACAATTTTTTGAGACCTGCTTGAGAACACCAACCAAGAAGCTTAATTTGAGAAACAGAAACTCCTCTATTTTGTAGAAAAGATATTTTGTTTTTATAAAAATTAAAGAAAAAATATTACAACTACATATGTATGTAGTAAATGAAATGTGAATAAAGGGAGAAGAAGAAGAAGATTACTACTTAAACACTTTTCTCAATGAAAAACATAACAATTAATTATCTCAATGACATAACAAAACCAGTCAGTTAGCTAGACAGAAAAACAACAACAATGACTACAATAATGAAAATGTTGAAAGCAACAACAACAACGATATAACGAAACGAAATTGTTAACACAATGAAAACTAACTAAAGACAACAAAAACAAATGGCAATTGGTCGTGGAAAAACAACAACAACTTGATACAACGATGATGGTTGACAACACCAAAAATAAAAACAACAATAGCAAACTACCACAATCATAATATACATAAATAGCAACAATGAGCATACATATATATATACATATATATATGCAGTAAATATAGTCGCACGGAGAAGAGTTTGGTGGAAAATCAAGAGAGTTGAAAGAGGAAATAAAAATATTAAAATAAAACAAAAATAAAAACAAAAGGAAATTTGCGTTGAAAAAAAGTACAAAAAAAGAAAAATATTTGAGCAACAAATGAAGAAAAAGGAAAAGTAAAAGCTCGAGCTTAAGCTACGCATACCGCGAAAGGTCTCTTCGGCTGTGTATGTATGTGTGTGTGTGTGTGTGTTTGTGCGCTTCTAGTGAGTGCAATAAACCAGGCAGGCAATGCAACCTGCTCGCATTCACCCACTCGGATTGACTTGCACCCACGACATGTTGTACATATATGTGTGTATGTATGTATGTACATGTCATATGCTGCACAATAACGTGACAATGTCAAGCAGAAATATATGCACTCGTACATATACATAAGCAAACAAATAGACACACACATACCTACAGCGAAAGAGGCTTTTACATATATGTTTGTTTGTTAACTCTGTGACATTACTTTGAAACCTTTTGTGACGCGCTCAGTGTCACACGCGGCCAACTGACTGACGAGTTGACTGACTGACTGAGTGAGGCAGCGCCGGTGTAACGCTGTGTGTGTTGTGGCAATTTATGTGTTGCTGCAAAGATATGCACATATCCTGCTGCCTGTTTGCCTTTCACCATACATATATATATATATCTACATAGCTTCTATACACCAACAGAGCACATTTAAATCGGCCATTGCCGCCACTGCCGCTCTCATACTGCTTGCCACATGCCACATGCCACATGGCGCATGGTGCATGGTGCATGGTGCATTGCGAAATCCATGCAATTTTCACTATGAAACATATTTTTGCTTTCGTTTTCATTTTGCATGGCTTCTCAGCATTGCAGCAGTTGTTGTGATTTTGTTGTCGTTTATTTGTTTTTTTTTTTGTTAATTTTATTTTTGTTATTTCTTTTTGATTTCGTATTACTTTTAGTATTATTTGGTGTTGGTGTTGCTCCTTTTTACTATATTTTGTTAACGTACATACGTACATACATACATACATACATACATACATATATGTATGCATTACAAATGTGGTTGTACTTTTGGGTGGTGTGTAGGAAGCGGGTGGATTTTGAAAAATTATGCTTATATGGGTATATGGAAAATTTTTTATTCTTTTTGAAAAAGGAAGGAAAGTAAAAATAAAGAAGCACGAGAAAATATGTTGAAGCAGGAAAAGTTGCATTATAAAAAAGTAATAAATAAATGAATTTACTTAGCCAAAGAAGAGGAGTATAAAATGTAACGCTATGTTTTAAGCGAATCTCCGACGAAAATTTGGAAAAGTTATAAAAAACACAATAGAAAATACGAATATATTGGAAAACTAATGAATAAAGTGGAAATTTTCAGTTATCGAAAAACTATAACCACACTACTACTAGAAATACTTTAAAAATTATTTTTGAAAATATAATACTATCAAATTATAACGATCCTGTTAAGTCAGGATGATGTGGTGATCTCCGAAACAGCTGTCACTTCTACCATTTTTCTTTGTTATATAACAAAAAAATTTTAAATCATACAAACAAACCAGGCCTTTTAGCTCACTATAAAATAACAAACATTAATTAATTTTATTTTATTTTTTATTTTAGTAGATCTCAGTTTATTTTATGTTTTTTTTTAATTAATTAAATACTTTATTAATTATTTTAATTTGTTTTGAATTAAGATTTTTTTATTTTTTTATTTCGTTTTATTTTTTACTTAATTAAATTTTTTAATTGTTTTGTAATATTTTTTTTTTATTTTGATTTATATTATTTTACGTTTATTTTATTCAGTTGTGTTATAGCTTAATTTAATTGTAGCTGTAGTCTTATTTTATTTTATTTTATTTTAATGAATTTTACTAAATTTAAGTTTAATCAAAATATTTTAATTTTGTTTTCTTAATTTTTTTATTTTATATTTTTCTAATATAATATTATTTTATGTTTATTTTATTCATTTCCATTATACAATAACTTAAATAATTTCATTTTTAGTTTCTATACTTCAAGCTTTATTTTTTTAATGAATTTCAAATTAATTTGAAATAATTTACTTTTCTTATTTTTGTTTTCTTGAGTGTTTTCTAATTTAATTTTTTATCTTTTTTATTTTACTTTATCTAATTTTGTCAATTTTATGTGATTTTAGTTAATTTAATTTAGTTTTATTTAAATTAAATTTTTTAACTTGATTAAATTTAAGTGTTTTTTGTTCTTCTTCTTTCACTTAATTTTTTTAATTAAACTTTTTTTGTTTTATTTTGTTTGTATTTAGTTTAATTTTTATTATTTTATTATATTTTTTTGTTTTATTTTATTTTATTATTTATCTTTTTAATTAATTAATTTTTTATTTATTTTAATTATATATTTTATTTAATTTTTCGGTTTATTGTGTATTATATAATATATTTAATGTTTTTTGTGATTACTTTTTTAACTATTATTTTATTATTATATAATATATTACATTTTAATGAACTTTACTAAGTTTAGTTTTTTATTTAAAATATTTTATTTTAGTTGTTTTTATTTCTTTGTTTTTTTATATATAATTCTTTGTACATTATTTTTTAGGTTAATTTTATTTACTTGATATCATTTTTTATTCTTTATTTTTGTATTAATTTTCTTTCATTTTTATTTACTTAGTTTAGATTTTAATTTTTTATTTAAAATATTTATTTTTAGTTGTTTTTATTTCGTATAAATTATATAATAATGTAATTTTTATTTTACTTTATTTAATTGTTTTATGTTATTAACTTTATATATATTTTTTAATCTTTATTTTTTTATGTTTTATTCAATACATTTTAAATTATTTTAATAAATTTTAGTTATTGTAGTTTTATTTTGCTGAAAATATTTTGTTTTAGTTGTTTTTATTTCATTTAATTTTTTATTTTATTCTCTTTTATTTAAATTTCTTTTATTTTTATTTATTTTTTTATTTTTTTAAACTTATCTTTATTATTTTATGTTATTTATATATTATTTTCTCTTATTAAAAAAAAAAAAATAAAAATAAAAAATAACTTAAGAGTGAAAATGAGATAAAAAAGGAAAGTCAAAGGCACTCCACCATCAGCTTGCCTTGAAGTCAAATATCTGCAAACAACAAATTGCTATTGGCGTCATCGCCAAGTATCTTTTCTTCAACTGCCTCTTTATCGTCTGGTAGCTCAAGGCATTTCTTTCCCCACTTCGTATATTTTGTCGTCGCGCTTCGGACGCTGGCTGTTAACATATGCTGACCTCTGACACCTAACACGATGCCATATGCTGTTTGGAAACTTACTTTGCCTCTTGCAGACGTCGCACAAAACATTTAACAAATTGTTTGCATACTATCGGCGCGGCGTCGTAGTACAAGTCGCAACAATTGCCGTCTGAGCGTCTAAAGCGTTTATCCAACGTTGGCAAGGCACAAACGCAAACTCGACTCTGTAGTCACAAACTTTTATCCATGGTGTTGTCTCTCCTGGCGCTGTCTAACAAGCATAGTGTTTCTTCATTTTCAATTTCACAGAATACAATTGGTTATTTTATGCATTGTAGTTGTTGGTCAGGGTGTTACCCCCTCAACTGCCTGCGTCTCGTGTTAAATGTCTAGCAAAATAGTCAAGTTAAGTCTATTTATAGATTTGCTTGCCAACGCGCAGACGACGTCTACTTGTCTGTCGAAGTGCAGTCAGCGTATGCATATCCTTCATCCCCTTTCCCACTATTATTTAGAATACTCTGCTTAGCTGTCATAATCACCTGTGGTTTTTACAAGACGTCAAAACCGTGATATCCCTTGCGCGCGATGTGACCAGTCAGTCTGGAACTTTGGTTGGCCAATCTATGTGTCGCAATGCAGTCTGAGGAGTGATTTGTATGTGAGTACGTGTGGAGCTCACTTGAAACGTGAGTTGATTTTATTTATAAAGATCTAAATGGAATTGTTCTATTTTATATGGAGCTTTGTTGGCTTAGTTTGTTTCGGGCGTGTTCTTCAATTGAAGACACTCAACATTTCAATTGAAAAACTTTGATGTCAACTAAGTAAATTAATCAAAAAATACTGAACAGGAGGTGGATATTTATTTTGAAAACAGTAAAAAAGCTTTATCTCAAAGCTTTCGATGAAATGTTTACAGTGAAAGCTCCAAAATACAGGCTTTTTATCGTTCGTAGGAAAATGCATAATACAAATAAAGCTATGTCATTTCATGAAAATAAGAGTAAATAATCAACATGTAAAAACTGTTTCTTAGAACATCCTTTGATTTGATTTACACGGATATGTTTTTACGTTTGTATTTTTATACTGCGTTCATCATTTGCGAGAACTGGCCAAATCGAACCATCATAACTTATAGTCCCTTATATAACTGATTTGTTCAGATATGAGATTTCTGGTCAAAACTCCATCAAAAACTCATTTAAGAGCACGAAATTTGATATTATAGAATTCATATCTCCAAATATCTGACTTTATCATATAGTCCCCACACAACCTATTTGCTCAGATATTAGGAACGAAAATCCTCCAGAAGAGCATATGGAGCGACCAATTTTCTACATGCATACGTGTATGTACAAATAAATATTAATCTTGAAAATCATCGAAGTCGTAAAACTTTATTCTATAGCCTCCTCCAACCAATTTTTTTGGTATGAGAATAATATTTAATCATAAAATTAAATGCCAAAAATTTGATTTGGTTATGAAAGGTATAAAGACTTCGGAATGGCTGGATAATGTTTTTATTATATTTTATTTTTATATTAAATTTATTATCATATTTTATTTAGTTTAATTTTTTTTCAATTTACTTAACTTAATTTAATATTATTTTATTTAGTTTACTTTATGCTATTTTTTTTCCTTTCATTTCATTTTATAAGTTTTATTTTATTTTATTTTCACTTTATATATAATATTTTATTTCATTTAATTTTATTCCATTTTAGTTTATATTATTTTATTTTTAGTTAACATTTTTTATAATTTGCTTTATTTTATTTAAATTTTTAATTCAAATTATTTTATATTGTTTCATTATTTATATAATTTTATTTTGCTTTAATTATTTTTCCCTTTAAATTGCCTTATTCTATTTTAGAATAATTAACTTAATTTAATTTTATTTCATTTTACTTTTATTATTTTGTTTTAATTTTTAATTTAATTTATTTAAAATTTTTTTATATTATTTTACTGGCACTTTATATTATTATATATTATTTATTTTAATTATTTTATTTTTTGTAGAATAATTTATTTTATTTAATTTTGTTTTATATTATTAATTTAAATTTAAATAATTTTAATTTATTTGGCTTTATTTTATTTAAATTTTTAATTTAAATTACTTTATATTTCATTTAACTCTTTAATTTATTTATATAATTTAATTTTGCTTTAATTTATTTTATTATATTTTAATTTACTTCATTTTATTTTATTTTTTTTTATTTAATTTGATATCATTTTACTTTATTTTATTTTGCTTTGATTTATTTTATTTTATTTGATTTTATATTATGTTTTTCATTCTATTTATTTATTTTTTTCATTTTTATATATTGTTTTTCATTTCTCTTATTTTAATTAAATTTATTTAATTATATTTTTGTTAATTTATTAAATTTTATTTCGCTTTATTTTATTTAATTTAATTTTATTTATATTAATTTATTTCATTTTATTTTGCTCTAGTTTATTTAATTTAATTTGGTTAAATTTTTTTTTTACTTTTTTATTTTGTTTTATTTTCGTGAATATAATTTAATTTTTTTTTATTTGAATTTATGTTATTTTATTTAAATTGATTTACTTTTATTAATTTCTTTTTTAAATTAAATTATATTATTTTATTTTGCTTTAAATTATGTATATTTTTAATTTAAATTTTTTATGTTGTTTTATTATATTTTATTTATATTTATATTTAGTTTATTTGATTTTATTTTGCTTAATTTGATTTTATTTATTTTGTTTAATTATTTTATTTTTTATATTTTAATTTATTTTTTTTTTAATTTAATTTTTATATTTTTATATATTTAATTTTTTTTCTATTAATTTAATTTAATTTTATTTTGATTTATGTTGATTTATTTAATTTTATTTTGTTTTGTTTTATTTCGATTTATTTAATTCAGTTTATTTTATTTTCTTGTTTTTTGTATTTTACTTGGTTTTATTTAACTATTATTTATTTTATTGTGTTTTGTATTTTATTTGGTAAATTAAAACCAAATTAAATACAAAAAAACAATAAACAAATAACAAATAAATAAATAAATAATTTCATTTTATTTATGTTGTTTGTTTTTATATTTCCCACCTGTATATGACGAATAATGCCAGCAGAGTTGATGGCGGCATGCAATATATACACGTATAAGTAGTAATTAAAATAGTGAAAGTTTTTCACACCAGTCAAGATAGCTGCTCACAGGACAACAACAATTGTATAATACTATTAGCAACTAGAGCAAACTGAAAACAACAACATTAAAAACAACAAAAGCACGCGTTTATTGTTGGTGCTTGCAATAACTAAAACTTTTTCAAGGATATATTTTTATGTATGTATGTGTATGCATTCGTCTATGTGCTGTGGTATACATATGTATGTAATCATATATCATATATACCATATGTAAGAGTTTATACACAAATGTGAAAAACATTCTTACATACAGTATGAAAATACACTACCATTGCAGAATCTGTGTAGTTATGTATGTACGTATATCTTGACTTGTTTCTACTTACATATATACATATGTACATGTAGCATATATCCTGTCTCTCCTCCTTTTACTTCTTAACTTCTCAACAATTCACTATCAACATGTTGCATGAGGAAGCTTTATACTGTTATGCATGTATCTTTGTGCGCATATACGAGTATAAGCAAATCTACTTCAATGTTGCAAAAGTTAGATGCTTCTCAATTGACTTGTATGCATTTGTACCATACATGCGCACATTGTGCTGCAATTTCTACTATTCATACACACACACATGCATACAAACATACATACATACATATATATATATATATATATATACAGGAAATATACGATTAAATGTAACGTAGAAATGAAAATCATTCATACACTTGGCGCCATTCACACAGATAGCAAGATGAAATATGCACTCATACAACAACAAAAAACACACATACACACCCAGTCATAGCAATGCAAGTTGGTTTTGCCGCGCATTAAACTTTTTAAAAACTTTTCCGGCTTTTCTTCCTTTTTCGCTCGCTTACTCTTTCTAAAACTGTACTCAACCACACCGTCTCCCAGGCAGCAACCACTCTCACCTCCACCCACTACTGACGCCTCATTCTCAACTGTTTAGCATTGCTATTCTTAAAACTTTTGTTGTTATTGTTGTTGTTGATTTTGCATCAACGAGGTTGATGACATGGTTATGCTTTTGCGGTCTTTTGAATGCTGTTGCATTCGCCTCTTGCCCCACCTCCGCCGGCAAAAGCGACCATCATTCCCTTCCCGCTCTCTCTCTCTAGCTCTCAACTATCTATGTATGTATGTTAGTGCTCACTTTCAGTTGTTATTGTTTTCCATTGTATATGTGTGTGTGTGTTTTAAGTTTAGTATAATATAAACTTGAACTTTGTTGAAATTTTTGCGCTATTCACGTGAATTAAGCAAAATTCCGTCGTGCAAGAGAAGCTTAAAGAGCGAGAGTTGATAGTTTCAAATGTCAATTGAAAGTGAAGTTCTTTAATTTTAGCATACAAAATATTTGTTGGAGTAAAGTTTATTCGTTGTTAAAAATTTGGAAAACTGCGGGAAAGTGAAATTTTGAGTGAAAGCTGAGTGATTTGGAGTTCTTTGGTTTTAGTTTTAAATATTACTAGCCAAAAAAATAATTATTAATGTCAAAATTACTCATAATTTTTATGAAAATTTCGTAGTAATTGAAGTTAAAAGTGAAAGCTTTGTCCTTTAGAGCTTTTAGGATTGATGTTCAGTGGTTTTCTACATAAAAAATTAGGGAAAATTTAGATCTTTATTTAGATAGAATAGAATTTGAAACTGAAGATCAAATCAAAGCTTTGAGCTTTAAAGTTTTATAAGATAGTTTCTTACTTAAAACACTTGTGGCAAATTTAAATTTATTATTGTAATATGATAAACAAAATCAGGACATTGAATATTTGAAGAGCTTTTTGTATCGAGAGTAAAGGCAACGTTGCCAAATTTCCTTTCCAGAAAATTTTACAAAATCTTCAAAAACTGTTTATGTTGTAAAATAAAATCGTCATATGAATACTCAGCTATATTTTTACAAATCTTACATTTATGAAAAATTAATCGTTTACTTTTTTATATTTTCAGAATTTCCATTCAAAAACCCAAACCGAGTCAAAATTCCAAATTCATACTCAACGTCGTCTACGCGTTGAAAGCTCTGGAGAAAAATACACAAATACACACTCACTCGAAACAAACATTCAGCGCGCGGTAAAACAAGAAAACGAAAAATAACTTTGGCCTTTTCCCTTCTACATAACCTATTCGAATCATAACGGCAAAAAATAAGTGTTCAACAAATAAAAAGTGAATAATAATTACTTAAAGGCATTAAAGGTAATTATGTTTAACGGCAAGTAATATGAAGATTTTATGAAAGCTCAAAGCGGATATACATTTTGGAAACTTAAAAAAACAACAATAAAAAATTTAACTTCTCGGCAATAACAAAAAAAAAAAAAAAATACATACACATTAACCAAAGTGAAAGCGCTTTTAACTGAAAATTTTTAAAAGCGAACTACGAAAAATTAAGGAAGTTAAAGTTTTTGTTAAAATCAAGCAGTTTTGAATTCTGATTTTGTTTTGTGCAAGCACAGCTCGCAATTGAAAGCTCATACAAGTTCAACTTTTTGACGAAAGCTTCTGAAAAGTGAAATCTTAGTTTACAGTAATTTAAAATAAAGAGATTACTCT
>JAWMAG010000046.1:8232500-8285000 GCA_037013455.1 Ceratitis rosa
TTAATTAAAATTGATTTGTTAAAACATAAAGAATGCAAGTGGTGGCGTAAATATATACTCGTATATCTGAGAGAATATTTTAAATATTTTTTTCTGAATGTCAGTAAGCAGTAACTTGAAACTAATAAGTATTAACTTAGTTTTAACTCTCTCAAATTTTTTCTAAGAAAATATTTTTTCACAAATTTTTCTTATTAAGTTATTAAAACTTTTCTCTACTGTATATTTTAATTTTTAGATCTACTTTATGCGAAGTTGCCAGATTTTCTCGCTCTCTTGGCCAGCGAATTGGATTAAAGCGGTGTTGCCAATTTTCTCTATAAATAGCGTCATATTTAGTGTTACTTCCAGTGTACTGTATCTAATTTTCTAACTAGAAGAAAAATTATTTTCAAATTTTCTTTTCCATTTTTTTTGTGCTTACTGGATTTCGTGCTTATTTGTGCGTTGTTGCCAATTTTTAGTATATTCCGCGATCTAAGTGTTTTCTGATTATCGTTTATAAATTACTTTTGTAACTTAGAAAATGCCTTGTCATTCGATGAACTTCATTTTAGCGATGTTATTTTTTGAATTTAATTTTAGCGACGTTGTCAATTTTCTCAGTAAAAAGTTTCATATTTAGCGTCAGATTTGACATCAGAGTTCGAAGTGTGGGAAAATTTTAATTTTCCTATCAAACTTGTCACTTTTTATGAATAAAATCCGCTATTGCTCTTTACTGTCCATTTCTCAGATGTTTCCTGTGAGAATGTTGTCATTCCATGTATTTGATTTTAACGTCATTGCCAATGTTTTCAAATGACAGCAAAGAGGCAAGGCCAGCAGTTTTGTGGGATAGAAAATTTTACTTATACTATTGTACACTGTTGTCAATTTTCTTTCTGTGCAAATATTTTTTTCTATGTAAAAGCTTCCGATTCAATTTTTTATTTTCGTTTATTAGCGAATTTAAAATTCTTAAGCCTTCAAATTAAATCAATAAATCGATTACAAGAGTCACTACACTGTTGCCAATTTTCATTGTAAAACATTCTTTTTTGTATGAATTTGTTTTCTCTGCTTTATACATATAAATTCAATTGCTGCATTACGAAATCATAGAAAGAAAGCAGGATTAGAATGTTGTAATCAATAAAACGGTCTTCACAGTGTTTTATACATAAAAAATGGAGCCAAGTCGAAGACATGTGCGCTTCTACATTACTGTTATCACTTAAGATGTGCGGACACTTTTGCCGATTTTATTTTTCAAATAATTCCTACTTATGAATTATCTTCTTCTATATATGAAATCAACTGTTGTATTAATAATATATAGAATGGCTTGTTTTTTTATAACACTGTTGCCATTTCTCTCTACCAAATATTTCTTGAAATTTCATATATTTTCGTTTCTTTTTTCTGTATATGAAATCAACTCTTTTAGTGTGAAGCCATAAGAAAACTCGTTTTTTTTTGTTCTAATAATGTAATTTCTTAAGTTGTGTTTGCACTGTTGCCAATTTTCTTAACTAAATATGTTCTACTAATTTTATAAATTTTTTATTTTGCTTTCTGAATATCAAATCAACTCTTTTAATATTAAGTCATAAAAGGCTTGTAATATTTTAATCGCTGCGTACACTGTTGCCAGTTTTCTTTCTAAAATAATTTTTAGTTATGAATTTTCTGCTTCTACATATGAAATCAATAAGTGTGAAGTCATAGCAGGTCTTTTTGTATGCTAAAACTGCTGTAGACGTTAAAGCGCCGCTTACGCTGTTGCCAATTTTCATTGTAATCAAAAGTCATTCCACATAATCTTTACTTTTTGGTTGCTTACTTGCTTAGTAAAATCTTTACACTGTTGCCAATTGTCTTCATAATTTTTTTATTTTTTAATGCAATATTTTGTTTCTGCTATACTTACAGGCAGTAGTTGTTAATTTTCTGCCCGCAGAAATTCTCATTCATTAATTTTTGCTTCTTGCTTTTGAGCACAAAGTCCGTCTTTGTAGTGTTTGATACACTGTTGCCATTTTTCCTTTTTTCCTAGCGAAAAAGAGTTCTTTATTATATTTAGCAGCTGTCATTAGCCTGCTTTGAGATTTTCCTTGCCAAAAATGGAATATTTAGAAAAAGTGTCTGTTTATCTTTCATTTATCACTTCCATGTTGCCAATTTTCCAATTATAATTTCTTCTCAGCAACAAAAATATTTAAGGAAAATTCTTTTTCTTCTGAATTGGAAAAGTTTGCTTGAAATAATAAGAATCATTTGAGGAAACTCTAAAGCCTTTAATTTGCAATGAGTGATGTGATCGACAGCTTGTAGCGAACTTTTCGCAATTTCTCAACACGTCAGCTAAAAGGCAACGCTGCGCAGAACAGCGTAACTAACGCGGCAAAAAGAATTCGCAAATGTTGAGTACACGCGTACGCATACAAACGCAAATGGAGGAAATGGCAAAAAAAAATGTGTGTAAATATATGCAAGCTGAGCATGATCGTCATACAAACAAAGATATGCATATTAAAATGAATAGAATTATTGTAGAAAAAACTGAAATGAAAAAATTTCAATTCACACAGCATGCAGCAGCAGCAGCAGCAACATATGCGGGCGAGCCAGGCAGAGTAAGAAAACAACAACAATAGGAATACCTACTTATGCATGTACAAATATACATATGTACATATAATGACAGGGAAAAAATTTGCAAACAGAAATTTCATAAAAGCTCCTCGAGTGTCGGCTGCGAATCGTCTCAGTTGACAGCGACGCAGTGGAGCGGTGCAGCGACGAGCGAAACAAAAAAAAAACGATCAGAAAAGTATAAACGAAAAACGAAAAAATACGAATTCACAACGAAAACGAGCAGCAAGAGCCTATGCAACAACAGCTACTAGAACCATAACAACAACAACAAAAGAAAAAAAACGAAAAAAAGAATCTGTTCGATTCAAGGCCAAGGCCAATGCGAACGGAACACGAACGCATAACTACACATATGTATGGAAGGTGCATACATATGTATTGGTACAACAAACAGCGACGACGCAGATCGCAAATTTCAGATCACAATCGAACACATATATACATACATACATACTACAGATGTACTTGTGTATAGTTGTATATACATATGTACATAAGTATGCATGCATGCATTGCAGTGACATACCGGCATTCATCGGTCCGTATGTATGTACTTGTGTGTGTGCATATGCATAAGTACAAAAGCAAAAACAAAAGAGAAAAAAATTAAAAAGCTCCCAAGCGATCCGCCAAAAAGAAAAAAAAAACTCAATTCAAAACAACAACAACAATACGAAAAATCAGCATGAATCGAATCGCAGATGCGGATGTGAAACAACGCGACAGCGCTCCAACAACATCGAGCGCACAGAGTGCACAGTTGACGCTCCCGCGCATTGCGTTGCGTTGCTTGCTGGCAGTTGGTTGGTTGTTGGGGCCGGACGCTGGGCTGGCTATTTTTATGCTTTTTGTTTTTGTTTTTTTTTGTGTTTTGTATTTAGTATGTTTTGTGTTTTGAGATTTGTTGTTATTGCTTAGGTTTTTATACATTTTGTTGTTGCTGTTGTATTATATAAAGGGGTTACTGTTTTTTTTTTTTGTTGATGTTGTTGTTAGCTGTACATCACACAAACAACAAACAAGCTTTACAGCAGCTATGGCGGTAGTGACAGCAACAAAAACAAAAACAAAAACAAAAACCAAAATTATCAAAACCACAAAAACAACCACAACAGCAAAAACAGCAAACAAAAAACAGCAGTTATGCGCTGCATTAAAATTGCACAGCCGCATGACAACAACATGCCCGGGTATAACAACAATAATATGTCAACGCTTGCCAACTTGTCGTGTATCGGCATACATACGTACATGCATACATATGTATGTATGTTTGAGATTTGTTATTAATTTTTCATTATTTTTGTTGTTGTTGTTGTTGTTGTTGTTGTTGTTGTTGTTGTTGCGCACGTTACATTATGCGTTGTTGATCGCTGATTTGTTGTTGTTTTTATTATTATTACTGCTGTGGTTGTTGTTGATTCTGCTTCTGCTGCTGCTATAAAACGTCGATCGTGAGTTTCACTAAGATTGCTTGGAAAAAGTGAATGTTGTGCAACAACAAGAAGGAATACCAGAATAACAAAAACAAAAAAGTAATCGTGACCGTTGTTTTTTCTTTTTGTCGAGCTTAGGAGTCATGCTAAGGGCAGTTTAGTTTATGTAGAAGGTTGTTGGGAAGTGTTTTCAGGTGAATAATTTTTTTGGCTAAAAAAAATTAATTTTCTTGATTTCAAAAGTGCGATCTTTGGAAAATTCACTTTCAGAATAGACCTTACAAATTTTTGTTGGTGTTTTTGCAGCCTTGAAGACTTTAAATTTTATTTATTGTTAATTTTTATATGTATTTAAATTTAATAAAATCTTTAAATATATATGAAACCTTTTTTGATTTTAAACTCAAAACTGAAACTCGAAGATTTATTAAAAAAACTTAAATGCAAATTATTGATTTTTTTTCAAAAGGTTTCAAATTTGAAAATAGCATTTTTTTGAAATTAAAATATTTCTTTCACTTGCATAATAAACAATTTTATTTTTAATATATTCTCAGAATTTTTTAATCAATTTTTGCTTAATTGTATATCTAAATTTAAGACTAATTATTTTTAATTTCAGGCAAAAATTAATTTTCAAATTATCCTATTTTTTAATTTGACATTTTGAATTTTTTCACATTTCAAATTGTTTTTAGATTGAATTTCTCTTGAAACTTGAGATTCTGCACTGGATTCCCCATTTTTTATCGATAAAATATTAATCGCAAAATTTAAAACGTTTCGAAATATATAATAAATATTTTTCAATCCCATATATTTTCTGGAAAAAGTATTTTCATTTAATATTCTGCAAAAAAATGTTATTGAAATTTTACACATACACACATACACATATTATTTTGATGTATTTGAAGTTTATCAAGAAAAATTTAAAAAACGTCATGAATTATAATTAATTAAATAAAATAATTTTAAATTTATCATTTTAGACATATGTACGTATAATTCTAGGAAATAAATTTTGTAAAGCAATGCCATAAAACAATTTGAAAATTTAGAGTTGAAAAAAAGCTATTAAATTTTATAATTAGTAAAATCTTAAAAATAATTTTTTTGTAAAAAATTTAATTAAACAAATTTTGGGAAAAAATACAAAAACTTATTAAAGAAAACCTTCGTAACAAATTTTACATTTTTTGGCTAAAAATTAATATCAAATTAGCAACAAATGTTAGAACTTTACAAAAATGTTTAATTAGCAACGTAAAATGAATAAATGTAGGAGCTCATTCAAACGCCCGGACCGATGTGAATAAATATCTTTGACTCATACACTTGCAAGATTTTTTTTTAAACACGTTGCTGCATGCTATGGACCGCCTGCCAACGCTTCCTACTCGCTCTTTATGGCGTACTTCGACTATTTAATTTATTTGAATTATCTTAGAATGTGGTACTGATGGCTGACTGACTTCTTGTTGTTGCGTTTCTGAAGTTTTAGAATTTCTTGTTAATTTTTTCCATTATATACATATGCACGTATGTTGTTTTTATAAACACTTTTATTATTATTTTCCTTGTTGTTGTTCTTGCTTTTGTACGCCTGCTTTATTTTATTTTATTGCTGTTGTCCGGCTGTTGCTGTTGCTAATCTTGTTGGCACAATATTAATTGTAGAAAACCAGAAGTTATGCAATCAAAAAATAGCAAACAATTTATTGGTAGTTGGTTGGACTGCACTGACATGGCATAGCATAGCTTAACATAGCATGACAGGACATTTGTGGTGGTGGGTGTTTTTGGCATGCTTATTGCCTACTTGTCTTAGTGGCTTAGACGCTTAGCTCAGATGATAGCTGCCTTTTGTTAGTATTTGGTCAGGTTGGGCTGTCAAGTGGCTGAGTTAAGGCAGTTGTCGGCTATTTGCAGATTCTAGTTTGACTGGCGTGTGAGGGGGTAGAGAGCACGTTTAAATAAAAAGTAATGAAAATGATAAAAAATACTTATTTTAATAACAAAGAAATGCTTAAAATAGAATAAAATAAAATAAAATAAAATAAAATAAAATAAAATAAAATAAAATAAAATAAAATAAAATAAAATAAAATAAAATAAAATAAAATAAAATAAAATAAAATAAAATAAAATAAAATAAAATAAAATAAAATAAAATAAAATAAAATAAAATAAAATAAAATAAAATAAAATAAAATAAAATAAAATAAAATAAAATAAAATAAAATAAAATAAAATAAAATAAAATAAAATAAAATAAAATAAAATAAAATAAAATAAAATAAAATAAAATAAAATAAAATAAAATAAAATAAAATAAAATAAAATAAAATAAAATAAAATAAAATAAAATAAAATAAAATAAAATAAAATAAAATAAAATAAAATAAAATAAAATAAAATAAAATAAAATAAAATAAAATAAAATAAAATAAAATAAAATAAAATAAAATAAAATAAAATAAAATAAAATAAAATAAAATAAAATAAAATAAAATAAAATAAAATAAAATAAAATAAAATAAAATAAAATAAAATAAAATAAAATAAAATAAAATAAAATAAAATAAAATAAAATAAAATAAAATAAAATAAAATAAAATAAAATAAAATAAAATAAAATAAAATAAAATAAAATAAAATAAAATAAAATAAAATAAAATAAAATAAAATAAAATAAAATAAAATAAAATAAAATAAAATAAAACAAAATAAAATATATTAAAATAAAATAAAATAAAATAAAATGAAATAAAATAAAATAAAATAAAACAAAATAAAATATATTAAAATAAAATAAAATAAAATAAAATGAAATAAAATAAAATAAAATAAAATAAAATAAAATAAAATAAAATAAAATAAAATAAAATAAAATAAAATAAAATAAAATAAAATAAAATAAAATAAAATAAAATAAAATAAAATAAAATAAAATAAAATAAAATAAAATAAAATAAAATAAAATAAAATAAAATAAAATAAAATAAAATAAAATAAAATAAAATAAAATAAAATAAAATAAAATAAAATAAAATAAAATAAAATAAAATAAAATAAAATAAAATAAAATAAAATAAAATAAAATAAAATAAAATAAAATAAAATAAAATAAAATAAAATAAAATAAAATAAAATAAAATAAAATAAAATAAAATAAAATAAAATAAAATAAAATAAAATAAAATAAAATAAAATAAAATAAAATAAAATAAAATAAAATAAAATAAAATAAAATAAAATAAAATAAAATAAAATAAAATAAAATAAAATAAAATAAAATAAAATAAAATAAAATAAAATAAAATAAAATAAAATAAAATAAAATAAAATAAAATAAAATAAAATAAAATAAAATAAAATAAAATAAAATAAAATAAAATAAAATAAAATAAAATAAAATAAAATAAAATAAAATAAAATAAAATAAAATAAAATAAAATAAAATAAAATAAAATAAAATAAAATAAAATAAAATAAAATAAAATAAAATAAAATAAAATAAAATAAAATAAAACAAAACAAAACAAAACAAAATAAAATAAAATAAAATAAAATAAAATAAAATAAAACAAAACAAAACAAAACAAAACAAAACAAAACAAAACAAAACAAAACAAAACAAAACAAAACAAAACAAAACAAAATAAAATAAAATAAGACAAAAAAAAAAAAAAAAAAAAAAAACAAAAAAAAACAAAACAAAACAAAATAAAATAAATAATATTAAATTAAATTAAATTAAATTAAATTAGTAATAATGAAACAAAATAAAATAAAATAAATTAAATTATATAAGAGAAATATAATAATAAGCAGTAAATAAATTTAATATAAACAAATTAGAAAAATGAAAATAGAATTAAAGTGATGTTGTGTGTGCAAACAAAGCTTTCAACCCGTTAACGGTCGGCTTTCTCACCAACTGTAGTATGCAGCATATATTTTGTAAAATCACTATTACTATAAAAGTAACACTTCCTCACACTGGGTTATCGTCACCATACCTATCGTAACGCCCATTTTTCCATGCAACGTCATTCAATGCAACAGTCTATAGGAAAAAATATCTTGTGGCACACAAACAAAATTAACTAAAACAACAAACACTAAGCAATAAAAATACAATAACATCAATCGTAATAATATGTATGTATCTAACAATCATATAACAACAACAAACATTTGCCGTCCGTTGTTTCCGTCATTTGTAGGTAAATGCAACATAATTAATGGCTAATTGGACGTCATGCCGTAGTTGTTGCATTGTTAATTGTTGTTGTAGCGTTTTTTATTTTTCAATAATTATATAGTGGTTACGTATACGTAACGGTGGACGAAAGTGCAAATTAATTTTTACGGAATAATATCAGTGGTTTTTGTTGCTATGAAAATTAGAGAGAGAGAGAGAGAGCTACAGGGAGAGAAAAGGAAAGAAAATGAGTGAGAAAGGTTGCGCAGAAGAAAAGCTTTAATGCAAAAAATAGTCAAAGTCGGTATGTAATTGTTCTTCGTAAGGTCAGCGTAATTGAAGTTAATGTAATTTCTTATGAATAGAATGGAAACGGAATAGAAAAGAAAGAATAATTAAAAATAATGATTTAGATGTTATATAAACCAGGTACAAAATATAACGATTGAAAATTGAAATAGAGTCGGCTGGTCTAGATTTTTTTATACATACAATACATTTTTTCTAAAGCTTTGCCTGGTGTACTTCACTCTCTCAAGTAATTTTCTTTTAAATTAGAAAATATTTAATATTTTTTTTTTAAGAATATTCCAGCAAACACTTATAAATAAATGAAAAAGAAACAAAATTATCTATATTTCCTTCCTCGCTTAAAAGTTTTTGTTAATTTCGTCATAAACCAATTTTTTCTTTATCTTAAGTGAGGCAATGTTGCCAATTTTCTACTAAAGAAATTCATTTAATACTCTCACTGCACCATTGCTGGTTGTTCCCATTACTTGTTAAGGTTTTATTGCAGTAAATTCTGATTTTCTTAGTAGGAAATTTTATTTTCAACGTGAAAACAGAAATTATTACTTATAGTAATGTTGCTAAAACTCTGCTTTGAAACATAGAATATAGATTGTTGCAGCAAAATCTCTATATAATCTAGGTTTAACGAGTACTGAAAACAGCTTAGAGCGAATAAATAGTTTTTAGTGCTGCAGTTAACAAGAAAGAGTTTTAAACTCTGCTTTTAATATATCTATATATCTATATTTTGTTATAAATAATATCTATATAGTGAAATGTTAAGTCATTTTGCTTGATCGTTTTGCGAAAGTTTAAAAGCTCCACTCGAAAAGCTTTCATACAAATTTTAACTACACATTCACATCAAAAGTTTTGAATCAGCCAGTCTTATGTGTAAAATTTTAAAAGCTCCCTTTCAAAAGCTTTGTGGCGACTTTTAATCAAATTGAAAGCTTTGGACTACTTCATTTTAGTGCTTGAAAGCTTCAAAAATATGATAATATTGTATAATGTGATTTATTTTAGTAATATAAGTTGACTTTATGACAGTTTGAATGGTTTTAAGTATTAACAAAAAATGTATAAAAATAATGAAAGCTTTAAAAAGTAAAACTAATATTTTTTTATTATTTTCGCTATATTTTTCTAAATAAAATTTAATTAAATTAAAAAAAAATTAATTATTAATTAAATTAATACAATAATTTTGATCTTTAGTCGTTTACAAAATTTAAATAATTTTTTTTAAATTAATAATTAATTTATATTTAATTTTTTTAATAAACTAAATGCTGCCGTGAACTAGACTTAAAGTCAGCGTCTACTTACTGTTTTCCCTTCCAGGAACATTGGAAATTATAAAAAAAAAAAACAAAAAAAAAATTATGAAATTTCCATTAAAAATATCTTAGGCCTCTGAGAAGGCGAAGTCTGGGAAAATTCGCATGAGAAAGAAATAATTTCCATGAATGTATATATACACATATACATAATTAAAATTGCGCAAATGAAACTCACTTCACAATTTAGGCCGCAAAATTATTGATTAATTATTGTTGCACTTAATAAAAATAACAACAACACATTCACAATAAATAAAAAAAAACAGGCCGCTTTTACCCACAGCCACCATCTGTCGCCTCATCCGTCACCATTGCACATAAAATATGCATGTACATATGTATGTTTGTATGTATGTACGTATATGCACCGTTCTAACACTTACGCTGACGTCATTATGCAATTTATGCCCAGCATGACAAATCAATTTCAAACGCTTTGTATGCTTTGTTGTTGTTTCTGTTGTTATTATTATTACTGTTGTGTGATTTGCTGTAAAAGTTAGTGTTAACCGTCCACAGCGAAGTGATTGCAATAAAACTCACACACATATACACACACAAATATACACACATAACGATACAAAAACTTACATCAAAACCGTTATCAGTGTTGTAAATTTGTGGCGGTCGACTGCCGTCGCTTGATGAAATGACGGTAAAATGTTGTTCGTTCAACAGGCTGAGTGATCCAGTGATTGGGAAGAGGGGAGGTGTGTTCTTAGAGAGTAGGAAGTCAACGGAAATGCTTTTAATGGTGTAATATAAAAAGTTACAGGGAAATCATTTAAGGGCGTACGTACATATATATGTATATGTTAAGGCTGCTGTGAAGCAATCGTGCGAGGAGTGCAAAGAAAAGTACTGCATCGCAAAAAAAAGACTGTTTAGATATATACATATAGAAGTCTAGACTGCTGTCTTCGGTATTCCCATAGCTCACTTTGGCTGAGTGACCATGTGTAAGACAGTTGGAAGCTTTAATCAAATCACAGACCGTTAGATTATTTCTCAGTTTCAACCGACTAACCAACTTTTCGGTTAAGTGAATGACGAAGCTTTTGATGGTTTTTACATAAAACAACCGTAATTCGCTTTGTCACATTTGCGGACCTTGCGGAGCTTCAACTTTTTCGCTGACTCTCATTCAACACTCGCTTAGGAAAATGTGTTGATAAGTTGATAGGTGACTGGACACGCTCAACACACTGTGTCAGCGTTAATTATGGTAATAACAATCCATTTCACACTTTTTTTACTGAGAAGAAATCAACTTCTTATACAAATACTTTTTCCAAGTCTATTTCGAACCAAAATAAGACACTTTTACCCCATAAACATTTGGGTCTTAATAATTTTCTCATATGTGACTTTCTGCGGACCTGAACGAGGTTAAGTCGCCGAAAGAGCGATAACCTTTGGCCTGATACTCTCCGCATCAGGTTCGAAGCATAGAACCGGCTATCGTGGGTTAGCGTTTGCGTTTGGTTGGTGGAGAGGACACATTTTTTTAGTTTTTATATTTCTATTTCAAGTGCCCATGACTGACGTTTCGTCTCTCTGAGTGCTAACTTTTGCTCACTTTTTGTAAACTGCTGCCACACCGACCTCCACCGCACGATGTTTTCAAGTACAACCAACGAAATACACGATGACCCTCTTCACTAGCTCGATGGTGGAGTACCAGCTCGACTTGTCTAAAGTTGTTGATGGCAAAATTTTAACTCCCAAATGACCGCAAATGCCACCCAAGTGCGCCGCACTAATTCAAACGCTGGGGACTAGCTCGAAACTATCTTGTTAGAACACCACCTACTTCTGATACTGTCTTCTTCCTCTGCTTTCTCCGGCGGGGACTGCATCGAAAACTTTCAAAGCTGGAGTGGTTTCATTCACACAGACCACATGACTTTGCCAGCGTTGTCAATGACGCCGTATACGAGTATCTCATATAGCCCATCGTTCCAGCGGCTGCGGTATTCGCCGTTCCCAACTAGTAGAGGAGCATAAATCTTGTGCGAAATCTTTTTTCTTGAAGAGTCCTAGCGTCGACTCATCAGATGTTTTCATCCTGCATGCAAAAGTACCCCCAAGCGCATAAAAAAGGTACTAGTTGACTTTACAGAACCTATTCAGCATTATTTTAGAGAACCGATAGACCCGGTGGGCTACCGACAGGCTTTAAACGCCATTCATGGTATCCGTTAATACTTTCATAAACCCTCTACCTGTGAATGGCGTCATTGGAGTCCAACAACCATCCATGGTAAAGGAAAAACTTGAGCTGTTTCGTGAGCCCCTAGTAATACCAGCACAACTAAGGCTTGAATACTGTAGTGGACTTCCCTACCACTTCACCAGTGTTATGCCTTCCTTGCACGACATTAACCCTCTCTTTGAATGTCAACACCTCTTTCTCTGTGGTCCAAACCACCAATTAACCTTGTCTGCCTCTTAGTTGGATTACAAAGCCGTATATCGTATATGTTCCTAGAACAAATTTCATGCTCATGATAGACATTTAGCTGCCTGGCTTAATCCTCAACTTCTTAATAGGAGTCAATAGATTGTCAACATTGAGGGCCATTTGAAGTGCATGCATACACAGTGGTTCGGTAGTCACCCAAATTTGTTTATTTATGATCCAGAATCCAGACGATGAAACCGCCTCGAAGAAGCTAAGCTTAGCCTGCATGCAGTTAGCTTCTTAGATTGCCGATATGGACTCAAGTCTACGCTGAGTGTATAGCAAGGCATACCAAGATCCGGCTGATCATAAGTTCAAGTCCTGCCCAACTCATGAATTATCTAACACATATTTTCTTAATGCGGTCGCCCCTTGGCAGGGAATGTCATGTTATCCAGTGGAAAAGCAGCTAAGATTTTAGATCGACTGAAGTAAACTGACACCATTACTTTTGTTGCTGTTTTTTGTAGCTTAGATTTTACGGGTGGGTTTGCTCCTGTTGGGCTCCATACCATGGACTGCTGTTCGGTTTCTAGATCGTACTTATAGAACTAAGATTCGTCACCAATAAGGACTTTAATAAAGTTGCTAAACTGACCATTTTCGAATTTGCTTAGGAAATATTGAGCAAAATGAACTCGAGCCTCGTTTTCGGCCTCATTTAAAATTCGTGATACCCATCGATCACATTTTTTCGTATATTCCAGATGATTACTTAATAATCATGATACAGCGATGGCACTCAAGCCCTAATGATAGTAATCATTTCTTGTGTCAATCGTGGGTCTTCGTCAGTTTGCACTTCACCAGAGTTACAGTGATGTCATCAGTGGAAGATTTTGGTCGACCTTCTCGGGACTCACTCTCTATGGAAAAATGTCCGGTCTGAAATCTTCGGAACCACTTAGAAATAGTCTCTTAAGACGTTGCAATCGTTCCATATGCAATTTGGCATTAAGTGAATATTTGTATTGGTTGTAAATTACGCCGAAACACGTTGAGAATCACATGGCGAATTTCTGTTTGGGTTGGTGGTGGAATTTCGTCTGACCTATCCTCAGTTATCTTGCGTTTTCTCGGCTCCATATTAGTCGATCTTGCTAAAATTTGAAAGGAAGACTAATAAAATAATTGGAAAGGATTTGGTGATTTTAGATTTAACGAAAACAAATTGAAAGTCACCACTTGATCGAACTTTTGTTAATCCGCTCGTATAAATCAAACCTCCACTTATAGCTAACCCGAATTGAAGCTAACTGGGCATATTTACGATGTCAAAAAAGCCAATTTAATCGGTGCCTCCACAAAATCAGATCTATTCAGCAGAGCGGTTGTCATGGAAGAGCTCAAGTCACTTCTGCCCACGTAAACTCAAAATGTCCTTCACATCTGACAGATACGTCTTGGGTATTGCGCTCACAGCAACTAAGCTGGCTAAATATTGAAGTTACCCAAGACGTTCTCCTCTTAGCTGGGGTCTCGAGGTTCCTAGCTCGATCTTGACAAGTACTAACACAGATTTTGTTGCTTTTGAGAATCCTCTGGCTGAAACCCGACACTTTTACGGATTGACTTGTTGAAAGTGTGAAAAATCTCTGGGAATTTTATACACTTTTTCGTCTAACCACCAAAGGGTCAATGACTAATGCACTTTTAAGTGGCTTTTTCGGCGTACATCTATACATGTAAACATCTATATATATATGTATGTATGTATATATGTTTGTATGCACTATATATGTATAGGTATATGTACATAGGTAACTTAAAATAAATGTTAAAAAGCACAAAATATAGAAGAAAACAATATATTTATACATACATACATATACACACACACACTAACTCATTTGCGAACACGCACTTGTGCTTGCACTGCAAATAATAGCAAAAACAACAACGCTTAACAAGCGATACAAAAAGTGTAACAACAAAATAGGCGAGAAAACAAGCAAAAGTGCAATTGAAACAACAAAAAAAAAACAAACGAAAAAAAACACGCACATACACAAAAGCAACAACAACAATAATATGCGTAACATTAGCAGCGGTGGAGAGTGGATGGTGAGAAACGCTAAACCCACACTCGCTCCACCATAAACCAAGCGCTTCAAGGTTGTCGATGACAAATACATATATATATATAAATTATAAATTATAAAAGCGCATGCAACAACAACAAAAACAATATATCTATCTGCCTGTATGTGTGTATGTATGTTTACCTGTATGCACAAATGTTGTCAAACGTAAAGCCATCAACGCTTCCCAGCGCCCTCACCCTTAAATAGCTAATAGTAAAAGCGCATTAGTGCATAGACGGAGCGCAAAGCTTTTGGAGTAGAGCGCTGGTGAGCGCGTTGCACAGCGCGCTCTTGGGTTGGGCAGGAGGAGAGTGCGAGTCAGTGAGGGAGAGAGAGAGAGAACCAAGAGTGAATTTTTTTAATGCGCTTGTGATTAGAGGAAATATTTATTAAAAAAATAACTACAACAAAGAACCGCATGAAGGCGAAAAATTGGAAAGATTGAGGAAAATGAAAAGAGTGAGTGAAAAGCGGAAATGAAAAAGTGTGCAAAAAACTGACTTCAAGAAATGGGAAAAGTACTCAGTTTAGCAATAATAACAACAAAAGATTACTCGCTCTAGCAGTGTAAGTTAGAGAGTTGAGGAAATAGCAGAGGTTTACGCGTTAGCAACTAAAGGACGAAGGAAATGTGGCCACATGAGCGTTTGCAATGTAGTTTAAATCAATTTTTATTATAAATTAATATCTTTTCCACAAACTGCTATATTTTCTCTGACTGAGAAATTATGCTCTCTCTCTCTTTCACACTCTCCTACTTACCCTTAGCAAAAAGCGCTCAAACACTTAAAAATGTGGCACTCTTTTATGCTCGTTGCAGTACTCTTTGTTTCAAACGCATTTTATTGCAATGTCAAAGCAATATATACGGTATGCAACAAAATTTTGCGGAGAGTGTTGCATGCAAAGAGCACTTTGTAAACTCAATGCATTTTGGAGAGTCGCTGCGAACGCACGGCGAATGCATGTTGCAGTTCAAAAGAGAGGAGAAAGTTTGGAAATGCAATTTAAAATATTTCATCGTAGAACGACAATGAATTCAACTGCCGGCGATAGTATTTATTTTGTGTTGTATATTGCATATTTTTTTTAAATTTTATGTTTAAATCTTTTTATTTTTGTTTTCACTTTATTTTTATTTTATTTTTTTTGGTTCTTTTTGAGAGGAAAGAGGTTAGAGGGAAGAGTGTGTGTACTTTGACAAATATACGCATTTTATATTGCATATACTTCTATGTATGTATGTATGTATGTACGTGTATGTATGAGTTTGCTCATACATGTTTGCATATTAAGTTATACACTCGCATGCTAGCTAACATTATTGTTGTAGCTTTTATTACTATTTTGTTTACTTAGGTTTAGTTCGACATTGCAGCGTTAATAATTAAACGTGCGACAAGTAAAACAATAAACAAGACTATGCTTACTTGCTAAAACATTTTTAGGAGACATACATATATACCTACATACATACATACTGGGAGGGCTTCTAATATAGGGTGCTGAATGATTAAAAGATATTTAATTTTTTCTAATTTTTCTTGCAAATTCGCTCATAGTTCTTTAAAAAAAAGAAGATATTACATAGAAACTGCTGAAAATATTTTTTCAACAGCAGTCGATGTCAGTTAAGGCTTTAGGGGCTTCACAAAATACATTTTTTTCTTGAATCTATTACTTTATTAGTCTTCCTTTCAAATGTTAGAACAAACGGCTAATGAGACGAGAAAACGCAAGATAGCTGAGAATAGGTCAGAAGAAATTCCACCACCAACGCAAACAGAAATTCGCCATGTGATTCTCAACGGGTTTCGACGTAATTTACAGCCAATATAAATATTAAGTGAATGCCAAGTTGCATATGGAACGATGGCACCGTCTTTAAAGACTATTTCTAAGTACTTTCGAAGACTCCAGAGCGGAGATTTTTCTATATAGGATGAGCCCCGAATAGGTCGACCAAAATCTTCCACTGATGACGTCACTATAGCTCTAGTGAAGCCCAAAATTGACGAAGACCCACGATTGACACAAGAAATTATTGCGAATTGCGGCTTGAATGACATTGCAGTATCGCGAATATTAAGTAATCATCTGAAATACACGAAGAAATCTGCACTTTGGGTACCACGAATTTTAAATGAGGCTCAAAAAGGGGATCGAGTGCATTTTGCTCAGTTTTCCATAAAAATATTCAAAAATGGTCAGTCTAGCAACTTTAGTAAAGTCCTCACTGGTGACGAATATTGGTTCTACAAGTACGATAAAGAAACCAAACAGCAGTCCATGGTATGGAGCCTAACAGGAGCAAACCACCCACCCTTAAAATCTAAGCAGCAAAAATCAGCAGCAAAAGTAATGATGCCAGTTTACTTCACCCGGTCTAAAATCGTAACTGCTATTCCACTGGAAAAGGGTCAGACGGTAACTGCAAAATGGTACACCGAAGAGCGCTTATCAAAAGTTTTCAAAAATTTGTTAGAAAACATGAAGAAAGTGGATTTGCGGCGCTACCTTTTACATCAAGACATAGCGTCTTCCCACACTGCTGAAATAGCGAGTAATTTTATTGCGATCTCTGGGATCGAAGAAATACGTCCAGCATCATATTCCCCGGATATAGCACCTTGCGATTTCCGGTGATTTTCAAAAATTAAAAAAATTTAAATGGAAAGGTCTTTAATAGCAACGAGGAGATAATTAATGCGGTTAATGATGAATATTTTGAAGACTGTTTTCAGAAGTGGATCTATAGGCTTAAGAAACGCATTGAAATCAACGGCGATTATGTGGAGAAGATAGGAAAGGTCTAAGATTATGAATAAGTACAAAAGGAATTTTTTTTCTGGTCAACTTACCGAACTTTTGTTAAGCCCCTCGTATATCCGGTCGAAAAATTCAAAGTGATCTAGCTTCCGTATTAAATTATCAGCTATTTGAACTAAAAAGTTGGAGAAAAGTATTATTTAAACTTTTTTTTTCAATTTGAAATGAATTTTTTTTATTCAATCTTCGAAAAAATTTGGAATTTTCCAACTTCTTTGGTATTTTTTTAATTTATATAGAAGAGACATTCATAATAATTAAAAATTTTTCAACGGTTTCATGAGTTCGAACTGCAGCCACTTCAGAGAATTCAACACAACATTAGAAAACTCCTATATATTTTAATCTAGGAATTGTTTATAAATTGTAAATACGGTACATTATTATCTGAAAATTGTTTGTCTCAATAATCTCCTTCCCTTTCAAAAGAAATTGCAGAAAAACGATTTTTTCCAAGTTCTCAAGGATACTACTGTCTTAAGTCCCCACTTTGCCTATCAAAGAATTTTGTACCTTTCATATGCAGGCTACTTGCCATATATGTAAGTACCAGAAGGAGTAGAGATAGGTCTGTTAATATTTATAACAGAGATGCTCAACTAACGAAGCGATGCCATTTCGTTTTGTTAATATGAAAAATAAATATAGCGAAATGATTTTGTTTCGTTTCGATGCCATGTTATCAAATCGAAAAGAAATTATTAATTTTGAAATCGCACAAACTCATTGTTAACATTAATTTTAAAATGGCTGCTTCCTATGATATTAACAGCCAACTTCAATGTTAATATTTAACATTTAACATTGTCTGTTAACGATTTAACATTAACGATAGCTTTTCGTTTCGGGTTAAAACGAAATAAAATATATTTTGATTAACTATAAACATATCCAAATGTTTCAACTGAGTTGATTTAAATTTTTTGATTAAAATGAAATTTTTCGTTACGATGGAGCCTTGGTATGAAGTATGTACATAAGTATCAGCAAGAGGAAATGTATACAAATCGAGTCAGAATGCAGAGTAGAGCTAATTTAGCCAAGTCCGTCTGTCCGTCTATCAGTCTGTTTGTCATTTTTGAAATATTTCAACCATTGTTAATTTAAACGTTCATTTGTTGAAATCAGCCAGATCGTACCATATATGTTATAATACGATCAACTGAAATTTTTCATTCTAGACACGTATGTGTGTATATGGTATATGTATGTACATCCATAAAAAAATTTTTATTATACAAACTGAAACTGAATTACAGGTTATAGCAACAGATTTCACAGTTAAATCACATCCAAAAGATTTATTTGTTAATTTAATAGCTGGTATTCTGTTAACTAAAAATTTAACAGTTTTACTGTCCTATTAACCAGAGGTTAGTCAAAATAACTTTTTTCTAGCTATTTTTTCAACGGAATTTCTATTACTTTTGTACAGTCGTGACTGTTGTTGTGCCATACATTTCTGTTCATTCAATCTGTTAATACAACTGCAAAGTTACTGTTGATTTTACATTAAAAGCAGTTTAATTGACAGTAAATTTGGTATTTATTGCATACATATTTTTTTGTATTCATGTTCAAAAGTGAATGATCAAAAAATGTTGAAACAGATTTTCTGTTAGTCAAACATTAATATTTGCTGGTTTAACATTTATTTCTGTTAATATTTAACATATTCGTATGAAATCTGTTGAGTTAACAAAAAATCGAAAACAACACTATTACAGTCTGTTCTACGGAAATTTCTGTTAATGAATAAGAGAACTGCTGATTTGCTGAAGAAAACTAATAATATTATCATTTAAATGAATCACTAATCTGAATTAATTTTACAGTAATTTCTGGTATTAATTAACAGAAATGATCTGCTTGAATAGCAGATAATTTTAACAGGTCAGTTTGTTGAAACAACAGGGATTTCGTTGTTTAAGCGATTAATTTCAGTTTAGCGATTTTTCATATTAACATTGCGATCAGTTAATATAACAGTTGAGCAAAAATCATCGAAATCGGAAAACTATATAATATGGCCCCCATAAAACCGATTTGGCGCTTTACAACCCGCTGAATCGATTTTCAGACGGGGTCCTTCTAAAATTTGTGGTATGCATCTTGATATTTTTCCAAAAAATAGAGGGACCTACAGTTTATTCCGAGCCGCCTCCGAACGGCTGATGGATTTTTATGAGGAGCTTCTTTTTTCGTATCAGATGTAAACCCGAAGGGCTTGGCATTCCCTGTCGCCACCGCAATAAGAAAAATTAATTTTCATTTAATTATGAATGTTGGTCGGACTACGACTCGAACACTGGTCTTCAGAATGGCAGTATGCAGGGCTAACCATTCGGCTATTGCGGCCTAAATATCATAAATTTTATAGACAAGAGAAGAAATTTTACAAATAGAGGGACAAGACAGGCTTCACTCACCGGATAGTTTGGAGTTATCTAAAAACGACTGGTTATTCAAAGAAGCTCAATGTTAGGATGGCCTGAACCCGAGGCCTTTTACATCAAACAGCTGCAGATTTACCCATCAGCTACTATAAGTTACTGGGATCAAAGAGAAGGAAAGTATTAAATTATTTAAAGCTCTTAGTAACGAAAGACTTCTGCAGAAGTTGAAGACAATAAGAAGAACCCCATACTTCGGCGGAGTAGGTTGAAGTCTCTACGTGCGGCAATCTTTGGAGATCTGAGCGAGATAACAAGGGGTTAAGATGCGACTACTGAAAATTTCACACATTGGTTTCCTTAGGATCCTCAGTGGTATCACCCTCTTGGGTTACAAATGAACTGATGCTCGGCAACCACTTCAACCAATAAACCAAGTACGATGTAGTCAAGTTGAGAAAGGAAAGAGAAAATCTGAAATGATCGAGTATAAAGTGAACTAAAGAATGAGAGAGCTTGTCAAAGCTTCAGTATACATAGATAATATCAGTTTAATAATCATTTTTGAAACCATTACTGATATAAGTGATGAAATCTAGCGGTTTCGACTGTTGTGAAATGTCTTTGCACCATCTATCCATATCTCCATCGGACTCCGCAAGTAAAGCTTTCTTGAAGGTAAAAGATTGACTGACCTATGTACCGCGGGAATTATTTGGCAAGTTTTTCGCCAATAAACCAAAGAAGTTCTGCCCAGAAGCTACCCGGAAAATGAGGAGAGAGGTCATAAATAATGGTGATTAAAATCAATTTTCAATGAAGAAAATTTTTGTTCGAAAATATATAAAATGTATCTGATACATGAGACTGAAAATCTTATTCTTCTAGATAGCAGAAAAATACTTAAGTTCAGGTTCCTCAAAAAAATTTCAAAATATCGAAATTTCAAAATAACAAAATTTTTTTCCTGTAAATTCCTAGTCCCGAAGGTTAGCGAGCAGCAAGAGTAGAGCCCACCAAGCGATAAAACCGGCCGCTCGAGTACTTAAATCACCTTTTTCTCGAAACCACGTTTTTCCAACTGGAAGACACTTTAATTTAGAATCTATTGAACTTATCAACATGAACTAAACGACATTTTACACCTAAAACATCTCTCTATGGTCGGTCCTGCAACCAAAAGTAAAAAAAAAATTTATAAACACTTTAAATTGACAAAAAGGATAAAAAAACTTATAAAGTCCGGCATTTAGATTTTTTTTTTTGGTGAAAATGTTTTATTATAGTTCCGGTCATGGCCGATGTGACACAGAATAAGAAACTGTTTTGATTTTTGCTTTCAGATGATTCGTTTTACAGTTATGGTGTCACTCACCAACAAAAGGAACATGTTTCAGCAACAATTTTAAGAGCCGCCATTTAAAAAAATAAAAAAAAATCAATTAATATTTTTATACGTCTCCTTATCTACAAAAACTTTGATATATATATACAAATTTTTTTTTTACATTAAACCAAGTTTTTTTTTTTTAAAAAAAGCCCGTTTCTTGGAGCAACCTAACCTTAAGGGGGAATTACTGTTGTAAGAATGCCAGAAATACAACACGAGACGGACTAAATTAATCCTCTTTGGATATATATATGTATATGTATGTACATGCATATATCAAAATTGGTCAAAACATTTATGAAATTTATTTATTTTTTTTTATCTTTATTTACCTTCATATCTACAAACATACACGTACATTTTTCCATTAAATTTCATTACTTTTTCTATTTACAAATGAAAATATTTATATTAGCAATGGGGAAATTGGCTGTCTACAAACAAGAAAAAAAAAATAAAAATACGAAAAACAAATATCAATAAAACTGCCACACTTATACGTATGTACAAACATACATACATACGTGTATGTAGGTGAACGTGAGGCGTGCAACATGGCGTGGCGTGGCGACCAATTGCTAGCCAATGACAGGTTGACTTGACAAACTAGCGGTACATACTCGTACAGGCACATATGGTTATATATGTATGAGTATGTATGAAGAAGTGAGCATGCATATATAAACATATGTACATATGTATGCCTGTATATTAATGCATTTTTCCGTCATTTGGTAACTTGAAGCCGCCAGCTAGTTTGGTTGGTTGCTGCCAATGTAGCTTTAAATATGTATATATGTATGTACGAGTACATATATGTATGTATATGTACAAATATGCCAACATATTAGTAGTATCTATTGATAATGAACACACAGCGGACGGTGGATGAGGAAAATATTGCCTTGACTTGACAAAACAGATTGAGTGATGAAGATAATTGAAAATGCCACATAACATGCGACAATGAAATATGCTGACATACACGTACATACTTATGTATACATATGTATGTGTGTATGTATGTACATACATATACTCGTATGTAATGTAAATGTATGAACCGAGGGTTAAGCGACGCAAATATATGCACACATAAACTCAACTCATATGAATTGCATGTGGCAAGTGTGCCACACCAACAACTAAGTGCATATAACAATGAAACGAAGAAGACCACAAATAAATGAAAAACTGCAAAAATTAATAAAAAAAAAGCAAAAACAAATACAGTAGTAGGCGTTACGCATATAAGGCACGCAAATTAATTGGCCGTCAGTATTTGCGTGTGGCAGCACACACTACTCGAGAGGGGGAACGGAGAGGAAGAGAGAGAGAGAGAGAGGGCATTGGAAAGCATGTAGGGAAAAGAAGGCGCAGTGAAGGTATAACAATGTAATGTAATGCAAAATTATGTGTGAGTAGCATGATGACCAATTAAGCACTGTACCCAAAGTAACTAGTTAGGAACCACTTCCAAAAGAGTTCAATATTAGTACATATATATTTTTCTGCAGGTTGTTTTTTTGTGTTAAGCAGTCGTCAAACTTCACTCAGTTATAAACTAGTCCCATACTAGTTCTAAATGAACATAAGAGGTTCTAGTGCAGATTAGAAAAAAAATAATTTTGTTTGAAAAAAGCATAAAAAATGAGACATAAAAATGTATAACAAAACATATTTTTATTAACTAAAGTTAGTCTAGTTCCAAACTATTTGGACCAGTTTGAATTTAAGCTGTAAGGCATTTATAGAAAAAGCTAGCGTGGGTATCTGCATGCATTTACATATATATATATACCTTATATTTTTCGAAATGTATCTATGTACGAATGCACGCAACATTTAGGGGCAGTGCAATTGAACAACAAATGACCAAGTAGATAAGTAGAGACGAACAAAAAAAAATGTATATAAATGATTATAAATACACATATCTACACTCTTAAGTCATTATGAGTAAATATACAATTGTCCATTTTTTGTTTACACAAACACAATAGTTATTGTTGTACATATGTACATAAATACATAAATACATACACATATAGTTGCAATTCGCATTGCGTGTTGCAACTACAAACTATGTGTTAACCTTTACTCACATATACATACATACATACATACATATGCACCACAATATAGATATGTATGCATACTGCATGGGTGTCAAGATAAAATCAGAACTGAGCCGGTAATTAGAATTGTAATGAAAAGAGACAGAAATAAAAAATAAATACGAATACATACTTACATACATATGTATGCACATGTACGTTTGTAAGCTTTTACTCAAATAAATATATGTATGTACCTATGTAAGCAAAAAATTGTATAAGAGATTTTTAATCGCTTGGCAATCCTATAAATGAATACTTTATATCTATGGAATATAAACCAATAAAGTGTATTAAACTAGCAACTACACGTAAGCTTTTATGATTATTGCAATTAAATGATAAACTCAATTAAATATATATAAATAATTTTTTTTAATATATCTATGATCTCAAAAGTAAAACTTTTTCTTTATGCTTTATTTTAATTATTTTTTAAATAAAAATTCTCTATTTAAAATTTTCTCGGTTACTCGGTTGGATTTTGTACACAACGAATATTAGGTTTGTTTAATTAACGGTTGTATGTAATAATCCAGATACATGACTAACTCGACTAGTCTTTTATATTTGTATGTCTACTCCAAAGGATAGCCTGGAAATATACACGAACGGGTCAAAGCGGAGGTATCTTCTCAGCAAACCCTCCGATGGAACTCTCGTTCTAGCTACCTGACCATTACAGTGCTTTTCAGGTGGAGATTTCTGCTATCATGGAGGCTGCAAAGCAAATATGTGGAGCCAGCTTTAAAGATAAGGATATCTTCATTTTCAGCAATAGTCAGGCAGCAATAAAATTAATGAGCTCGCTTACGCTAAACTCCATATTAGTGCTGAACTGTCGCCAATCTCTGCAGGAGATGGCCAAACAGAATTGACTGTCTCTCACGTGGGTCTCTGGTCACAGGGACATCGAGGGAAACTGTAAGGTGGATGAACTTGCTAGGTGAGGTACGACCAAGCAGATTCTTCTCAATAAAGAGCGCATTGGTATGCCTTTTGCTACATGCAGACTGCTTCTCAAGGAGTTCATATATGAACATGGCCAAAACGGGATAAGAAGAGATCACGAGATATGTTCTCCTTAAAAGGACATGACATGTCCAATGCAATAGGAGTTCCGGCAGGTCACTATCTAATAGGACAACACGCGTAAAGGCTACCTACAGATTGAAAAATAGAAATGAGGAAGAAGAGTTTTCTGTGGGCGTGGCACCAAGCACTTTTGGATCAAAAAGCATAACTCACAAACCAATAAATTTTTGTACCTGTAATTCTCATGGTCTGCTATGAAAACGAACTGAATATGTACCCAGTCGGGTAACAACTACTTTTTTGCCCCATATATGTAACTGACTTTAAACCTATTCGTATCACTCAAGATCGAATAATTAATGTGCAACCAAAAGTGGCCGACATAGGTCTAGCAAAATATGTTATATGGGAATAAAAAACCTCAAATTTTGACCGATCGGCGTATTTAGTAATACGAGTATATCAGCTGAGTATTTAATATTCGGTTGTAACCGAACTTAGCCTTTGTTTTAATTTTGATTTTATTTAATTTTCATTTAAATATATTTTTTTATTTTATTTCATTCCATTTTTCTTTGATTTATTTGATTTTATTTAACTAAATTTTTTTATTTCAGTTTGTTTAATTTTATAAGATTTGTTTTTATTTTATTTTATTTTAAATTAATTCATTTTAAATTATTTTAATATTTTATTTCAATTTATATTTTGTTATTTCATGTCTATATATTTTTTTAATTGTTATAATATAACTTAGTTTTATTTTATGATATTATACTTTTTGTTTGTTTTTTATTATTTTATATTTCATTTTAAGCTATATAACTAATTTTTTAATATTAATCATTTCATTTTATTTTCCTTTAGTATGTTTTAATTTTTTTCATCTTATTTTAATTTGTGTCATTTTATTTATTTCATTTTAGTTTATTTTTTTTTAATTTACTTAATTTTATTTTACTTCGATATTTTTTTTTTTTTTTTGAGTTTACTTTATTTTATTTTATCTCAAATTATTTTAATTTTTTAAACTTATTTTAATTTCAAAATGAAGTTTTATATTTCTTGTTTTATCTTATTTTTATTTTATTTAAATTTATATATTTTTTATTTAGTTTTGTTTTATTCTATTTTATTTTAAAGTACTTAATTTTATTTTAATCTATTGTGTTTTATTTTTTTGCTATATATTTTTTTTAATTATCATATTATGTTCAGTTTTTTTTATGACATTTTATTTTACTTTTAGTTCTTTATTTCTTTTTTAATATTTTTTTCATTTCATTTTATTTTCTTTTAGTATGTAAAATTAAAACATCGTTCACCTTATTTTAATTTGTGTCATTTTATTTATCTATATTTTTTTTTAATTTACTTAATTTTTTTTTATTTCGAGTTTTTTTGATTTGAGCTTATTTTATTTTTATTTTACTTCATATTATTTTAGTTTTTTAAACTTATTTTAATTTCTTTCATTTTGTTTTATTTTTCTTGTTTTATTTTATTTTATTTTATTTTATTTTATTTTATTTTATTTTATTTTATTTTATTTTATTTTATTTTATTTTATTTTATTTTATTTTATTTTATTTTATTTTATTTTATTTTATTTTATTTTATATTATTTTATTTTATTTTATTTTATTTTATTTTATTTTATTTTATTTTATTTTATTTTATTTTTTTTTATTTTATTTTATTTTATTTTATTTTATTTTATTTTATTTTATTTTATTTTATTTTATTTTATTTTATTTTATTTTATTTTATTTTATTTTATTTTATTTTATATTATTTTATTTTATTTTATTTTATTTTATTTTATTTTATTTTATTTTATTTTATTTTATTTTTTTTCATTTTATTTTATTTTATTTTATTTTATTTTTTTAAATTTACTTTGTTTTTATTTTAATTTTAATTTATTTAAATTTAATATATAATTTTATTTAGTTTTGTTTTATTTTGTTTTTTACTTTTTTTTTGTTTTACTCTAAAACATTTAAAATATTTATTTAAACATTTTATTTCGTTTTATTTTATTTTATATTATTTTGTTTTGTTTATTTAACTTCATTTTATTTTACATTGTTTTATCTTTGAATGTTATTTTGTTTTAATTTATTTTTTTTCTTTTATTAAAATTTCTTTTGTATAATATAACTTTTGTAACGTCTTAGCAAAATATTTTACTATTATTATTTTCAATGTATGTATGTTTGTATATCAAATTTAATTTATTACTTAATTATTATAAATACTCTTTGGAATTAATTTTGTTTATTTTTTGTTGTTGCCTGTGTCGTAATTTTTTTTCTGTATTGTTATTTATTTATATGCACTTCTATGTACTCGCATATTGTTGGCTTCAGTGTAATAAATATATATATTTTTATATTTTAGACACGCATTTTTACGGTTGTCTGCCTCGTAATACATACATACATACATACATATGTGTGTGCGAACGTCAGAATTTTTTTTTATTAATTATGGTACAGTAAGAACTTATAAATATTTTTAAAAAAGTTCTCTTATAAAATATATTGTTTGTATACACTTAAAAGAAAATTAAAAAACCAATATTGAATTAGTTGAATAAATAATTGATAGGAAAATAAAATTGTAATAATGTTAAAATAAATAAATTAATTTAAAATTTTTATACATGTGTATTTTTTGTGCAAAAGTTTTTGAATCAAAAGTTATTTTGCTTTTATTGAATTAGTTGCCATATTGTGGAATTTAAGCAAAACCAAAAGTAAGCTGCACAGCTTTTTTGTCTATGACTTAATATATTCATAAAGCTTATAATAATTATATTTTCAATAATACCACCAGCCATTTGATATAAATTATAAAAGCGACGCCTACTTCCAATAAATTATAATGGTATAGAAAACTTTATAAAAAAAAAGAGAAATTTGCATAAAAAAATTGATCTCAAACATTTTGTTTGCCTCAAAAATAATTAATTAAATTCAAACAAACTGCTTTCAACTTAAAACCTCTAAGCTAAAATTTCACCAAAAAAATTTCGCAAAAAATATGTTTGCGAAAAAATCGCAAACCAAACACTAAAGAACTTTCTATTCCAACCGTCCCGTAGACGATGCATAAATTTGCAATAAAATAAATGCCATATAAAGCGAGAGCAGTAAATTAAAAACTAAACTTAATTCAAAAGTGATGGTGGGCTGAAAAGCAAAGATGCGACACATAACAGTTTTTCTTCGAGGGGCAGTCAAATCGAGACTAAATTAACGGTGAACAAAAGAAATTTGCAAAAGAACTATTTTTTTTTCGTAATAGATGTACAAATCTATGATTAAGCACGTGTGTGTATGTTTTTGGATCATGAATTATGCAAATCTTGTGCGAATAGGAAATTAAAGGCACCTAAAAGAAGTTCAATCGAGATGTGTGTTAAAAGATAAAGAATTGGTGATGTTTGCATTGGTTGAATGGAATATAAATTGCGTGGCATTAAACTAATATTCTATTTACATAAAAAAGACAATGGATAACCACACTTGGAAATAACTAATGTTTGATTGTTTGGGCAGAGATTATGGGGCGTTATGGTCTTTTTTAAATATTTTGTATTATTGTATTTCATTTTATTTTTATTATTTTATACTTTATCTTATTTTTTAATTAATATTATGTTATTTTAACATAGTTTATTTTATTTAATTATATTTTAATGTGATTTTATTTTATTTTTAATTTTATTGTATTATGTTTATTTAATTTAATTTAATTTTATTTTATTTTATTAATACAAAATTACATTAACTTAAAGAATTTAAATTTAAACAAAATTAAATTAAATAACAAAAATCTTTGTATAATTTTTTATTTTATTTTATTTTGATTTTTTTATTTTATTTAATTTTTTTTTTAATTTATTGTGTTGTTTCCATTTTATTTTATTTGTTTAGTTTATTTAATTCATTTTAATTACATTTTATTTTATTTTGCTATTTTTTTATTTTACTTTACATTATTTTATTTTACATTCTTCTTTCGATTTTTTTTTAAATTTTTATTTATTTTTTAGTTTATTTAATTGCGCATTATGTTATTTTATTTTAAAATTATTTGCTTTTTTATCTTTGCTCTTTTTATTTTATTTTAATTAAGTTTTATATTTTATTTTGTTTTATTTTTTATTTAATTTAATTTAATATTATATTTTATTCGTTTGTTATTTTAATTTTTTATTTTATTTTATTCTACTTCTTCTATTTTTTTATTTTAATTTAATATATTTTATTTCATTTCAATTTAATTGTTTTTATTTTATTTTATTTTATTTAATTTATTTTAATTACATTTTCTTTCATTTTGCTTTTTCTTTGTTTACATATTTTTTTTTTTTTTATTTTCTTAAAATTTTATTTATTTTTTTTTTTACGTTATGTTATTTTATTTAAAAATTATTTACCTTTTTATCTTTGTTATTTTTATTTTATTTTAATTAAGTTTTATATTTTATTTTGTTTTATTTTTTTTAATTTAATTTAAGATTATTTTTTAATCGTTTGTTATTTTAATTTTTTAATTTATTTTCCTTTTATTATTTTTTTTATTTTAATTTAATATATTTTATTTCATTTCAATTTAATTGTTTTTATTTTATTTGCTTATTTTATTTAATATACTTTAATTACATTTTCTTTTATTTTGCTTTTTTTGTTTTATTTTATTTTAAATTATTTTAGTTTACATATTTTTTTTATTTTCTTAAATTTTATTTATTTTTTAGTTTACTTTATTTCACCTTATGCTAGTTTATTTTATATTTATTTACTTTATTTTATCTTTGTTCTTTTTATTTTGTTTAAATTAAGATTTTTATTTTATCTTATTGTATTTTGTTTTATTTTTTACTTAATTTAATTTAATATGATTTAATATTATTATTTTTTTCCTTTTTTATTTTATTTTCATTTAATTTTATTTTATTTAATTTTAATTTTTTTATTTTATTTCGTTTTGATTTAATTTATTTTATTTTAATTGTTCATTTTATTTTATTTATTTTAATGATATTTTATTTTATTTTCCTTTTTTGTTTTATTTTATTTTGCATAATTTTTTTTATTTTATTTTATTTTATTTTATTTTATTTTATTTTATTTTATTTTATCTTATTTTATTTTATTTTATTTTATTTTATTTTATTTTATTTTATTTTATTTTATTTTATTTTATTTTATTTTATTTTATTTTATTTTATTTCATTTTATTTTATTTTATTTTATTTTATTTTATTTTATTTTATTTTATTTTATATTATTTTATTTTATTTTATTTTAAATTTATTTGCTTTATTTTATCTTCGTTTTTTTATTTTATTTTTATTAAGTTTCATATTTTATTTTTTATATTTAGCTTTATTTATTATATAATTTAATAAAATATAATATAATTTTATATTCTTTTTTTATGTTAATTTTTTTTAAATTTATTTTATTTTGTTTGTTTAATTTTGTTTATTTTACTTTATTTTATTTTATTTTAATTGTTTTTATTTTATTTTATTTTATTTAATTTCTTTTTTTAATTTAATTTAATTTTATTTAGTTTTGCGTTTATTCAACTAGAAGTAATAGAAAATTAAATGGAATTTTAGTGTTGGCAAATCTTCATCGGAAAATTGTCTTTTAAATCTAGAAGAAATTAATCTGGCTTGTTTTTTTTTTGATAATAAAATGTCCCAAATTAAAAGCCAACAAAGATCCAACGAAATTTGCTGGAAAAGTAATCAAAGTAACACCAAAAAATGTAAGATAGTATCAGTAGAAAATATCTTAAAGTAAAAGCTGAGCGCGTTGAAATGATAGTCGCACGACCGAAAACCACAAACCCAACAACAATTGTGACAGCGGCAGCTGTGCGGCTCTATAGAGTGTATTGAACTTTCGCGAAAATACACGTACATACCTACAAATAAATAAACAAGCGCGAAATAGTGCCTACAATGGCTTACAACGATACAAGCAACAACAAATTTTAAGAATATTAAAATAGAAGAGACAAACGCCAAATGCCAAATGGGGAATTGAGGCAAAACTTGCGAAACGCACCACAACCGTCCGCATAAAAAATAGCAAAATAGTATCAAACGAAAATAAAACTAACAACAAATATATATATATAATTTTTCGCTAACAACGCGAAAAAGTTCAATGAACCTAAACCTAAAAAAACGGCACAGCGCGGCGCGTCAAACGGCCGACCGAGCGACCGAAAGCCCTGTTAACAGCGGGTATGGATCAACGACACGCACGCACGTAAAAAAAACAAAAATTTGCACAAAAAAGCAACAGCAAGAACCACAGTAGCTTAGGCGCGTAAGATAGGCGTGCGAAATTTGCAAGGAAAAAGCAACAACAACCACTCAATTGATTTTTTTTTTCAAGTGCGTAGATACGCCTAACCGGCAACCGGCAACTGGCAGCAAAGAGACACCAACAACAATCAAAGCATTTACAAATAATTCATAATGACAGCTCATATCGGTGCGTACGCTTAATCAAATAGTACGCAGCAACAACGCGCGTCGCCTTCATCAGGCAAGCCTAAATAATTGTAGCCGGCGCGTAACTACAATAAAAGAAAAAAACAAAATAAAAAATTTGCACACGCAAAAAGTGCGTGCGGTCATTGAACTCGCGCAAATTTATCAATTCAAAATAGAGAAATCGAAAAAAAAACTAAATAAATAAACAAAAAGCAATTACACGCACTTTTTGAGTTGGTCTAGCTGCGCGCGCTCTCAGCAGGTTAGAGGTGCGCTCACGCACTTTTGCCTAAATTTCTAGCGTTACTCACGTCAGCCGTTCTCTATGTATTACTCACGCATCTTGCAAAATTTTAAGAGCAAACGTTTGCCAATTTGCAAAAAAAATGTTGCGAATTTGTGCAAAAATGTTGCGCGCTCACCGCGCACATTCAGTGTCAAGTTCAATGCTAAGAGAATTTCGCAAATTCTTTGCACTCTGCGCACTAAATGTTGCGAAACTCTCAAGCGCTTGATTCGTACGTCAATATTTGGCACAAAATTCAAGTTTATAAAAAATAAATTTCAACAGCGCTCACTATAGCACGCATATATTTACACATTTTGTACGCACAAATACAAGTGCGCGGATTGCGTTAGTATGCCTGCGCACGCTTAAGTTTAGCGCTTGCGAATTTTTGGCAATCTTTCTGCTCTCCGCTTTAGTTACTATTTCGGCTATGCGCGCCATTGATCGCGCGGCTAGCGCCGTGTGTGTTTTTAGAGTGCGCGCTTGTCGCTAAGTGACGGCGCGCGATACTTTTAATAACTCTTTTTGTATTTCACTTTACAGCAGCCCACTCTACCTTTATCTATATTGTTCAATCAGCTATGCGCGAAATTTGGTAATTTCTCTATTAAAAACAGCGTGCGTCTTCTTTTTTTTGATTATTTTTGCTATTATGCAAATTTTGTACATGCTCATAAATTTAATTTTATTGCTTCGAATATCTGTTTCAAACTATTTTGGTAGCTATTTTAAAATTTTTTAACTGCTTTATAATGCATTTTTCTTGCTAAAAAGTTTATATCTTGAAAATTTTAATTTTTTTTTTGAACAAGCGTCAAACAAATTTTTTTTTGATTCGCACACACATTCATACATACATATATGTGCATATGTGTTATTTTATAAATTTGATTTGGTTTTTATTAGTTTCGGTATTGACGTGACTTTTTCGCACAAACGTGCGCTTTTTACAGTTAACTCAACTATATAGTTTAATTGTGATTAGAATTGTAGATAGACTGAAGCATAAAGTTACTGAATTGTAGTGAAACGTGTTTAAGTTTAGAAAATAAAAATTAAATTAAAAGCCTTAGAACTGAAGGTATATGTATGTATATGTACATATATGCTACACATTTCTTTTTTTAATATGCCTCATCCTTCCGCTTCGACGATCACTGATCTTGAAATTTTCATTACTAATCTTATAAACTACGTGTATGAACGAGTTCAAAGAAGCAGTCAAATTTAGTTACTATTGCAAAAAATATCAAATTTGTAGACATTTTCAAAATTTCTGATCTGTTGCTATTGAGCCAGAGTGATCGGTGGTCCTTAACTGAAGTTTAAACTAAAATTTGCCTTCAATATTATGACTGCAACTTAAATAATTTACCTGAAGAGAGCTTTTTTCAATTTATTTATTCGTTTCCCACTGGCAAGATCACATAACCTCCATTACAATAACTTAATTAAACGATTATTTTTTATGAAAAATTTAATACAATTTTTGCTTTTGACCGGACTTTCTCTCTAACAAATAATAAATAATTCTCATTTCATTCCTCATTTTTGTTGAATTGATTGATCGTTGATATGAAATTCGTGCGATCAGTGATCCTGAACTAAAATTTAGACAGATTTTCTTAACCGTAATTTCTTTAACCGCAAATTTCTTTCAAGAAATATCTCTACTAGTTGGTTACAGTAAATTATTTATCTAAAAGAGTGCGAGCAGAATCAGTGATCTTCAAAAGAAATACACAATTAGTAACTTTATAAATGAAATTCCAAAAACAGCTTAAAGGGTAAATTAGTAAAATAAAATATAAACAATTAAAATAAATTGAAAAAAAAAAATAAATGAAATAAAATAAAATAAAACAAAAAAATGAAATATCATAAAAAATAAAATAAAATAAAATAAAAAAACAAAATTAAATAAAATAAAATAAATAAAATCATATAAACTAAAATAAAATAAAATAAAATGAAATCAAATCAAATAAAATAAAATAAAATAAAATAAAATGAAATAAAATAAAATAAAATAGGCTAAAAAATTAAATTAAATTAAATAAAGTGAAAGTAACACAAAATAAAATGAAAGAAAATAAAATAAAATTTAGAAAATAGAATGGAATAAAATAAAATAAACTATAATAAAAATATGAAATTAAATAAAATATAATTAAATTAAAGCAAAATTAAATAAAATTAAATTAAAATAATTCAATAAAAATAAAAAAATAAAGTAAGATAAAATGAATTAAAATAAATTAAAAAGAAACTAAAATGAAATAAAATAAAATAAAATAAAATAAAATTAAATAATACAATATAAAATAAAACAAAATAAAATAGAAAATAAAATAAATTAAAATAGAATAAATAAAATAAAATAAAATAAAATGAAATTAAATACAATGAACTAAAAAAATCAATTAAAATTAAATATAATAACGAAATAGTAAATATTTCATATTTAAAAAAATTAAATAAAGTAAAATAAAATGAAATGAAACAAATAAAATTAAATTAAAAAAATATAATGGAATAAAATAAAATAAACTACGAGTATAATAAAAATTTGAAATAAAATAAAATTAAATAAAACTTAATAAAGTAAAATTAAATCAAATAAAAGAAAATAAAATAAACTAATATAAAATTAAATTAAATTAAATATAATAAATAAAGTAAAAAAAATTAAATTAAACTAAGTTAAATAAATTAAAATAAAATAAAATAAAATAAAAAAAAAAATAAAATAAAATAAAATAAAATAAAATAAAATAAAACAAAATAAATTAAAATAAAATAAAATAAAATAAAATAAAATAAAATAAAATAAAATAAAATAAAATAAAATAAAATAAAATAAAATAAAATAAAATAAAATAAAATAAAATAAAATAAAATAAAATAAAATAAAATAAAATAAAATAAAATAAAATAAAATAAAATAAAATAAAATAAAATAAAATAAAATAAAATAAAATAAAATAAAATAAAATAAAATAAAATAAAATAAAATAAAATAAAATAAAATAAAATAAAATAAAATAAAATAAAATAAAATAAAATAAAATAAAATAAAATAAAATAAAATAAAATAAAATAAAATAAAATAAAATAAAATAAAATAAAATAAAATAAAATAAAATGAAATTAAATGAAATAAAATAAAATAAAATAAAAAAAATAAAATAAAATAAAATAAAATAAAATAAAATAAAATAAAATAAAATAAAATGAAATAAAATAAAATAAAATAAAATAAAATAAAATAAAATAAAATAAAATAAAATTAAATAAAATAAAATAAAATTAAATAAAATAAAATAATATAAAATAAAATAGAATAAAATAAAATAAAATAAAATAAAATAAAATAAAATAAAATAAAATAAAATAAAATAAAATAAAAAATTAATAAAATAAAATAAAAAAAATGAAATTAAATAAAAAAAAATTAAACAAAATAAAATAAAAAAAATTAAATTAAATTAAATAAAATTAATAAAAAAAGTTAATAAAATAAGAAAAATAAAATAAAAAAAAATAAAATAAATAAAAAAAGTTAATAAAATAAAAAAAATAAAATAAAAAAAAATAAAATAAAAAAATAAAATAAAATAAAATAAATAAAAAAAATGAAATAAAATAAAATGAAATTTAAAAAATAAAATATAGGTAAATTAATATATATGAAATAAAATGGTATAGAATAACATAAAATAAAATAAAAATTAAATAAATTAAGTTTTATTAAGTTATGCATATTAATTTAAATTAAATTACTTTCTTAATTTATTTTCCCAATACAATTGAAATCGAATCGCTACTCATTTTACTTTCAAACGCACAAAAGCATAACACTTTTGTATTCTTATTTTTTTTTTGTACTATCATAAGTTTCATTTACATTTGCGTTTCGTTCTGAGCGTTGTGGTTTGTATTTTGCGTTTTGCGTTTTCATTTTTTTTTTTTTCTAATCTTTAGTCTAAAGGGGCGGAGTCACAGCTTTTGTGATTGAGCGTTTTACTTAGTTTACTTCCTCAATTTTAATTTTGCTTTTGAGTGCTTTATGCTATTTTTCAAGGGGTTTGGCATAAACTTGCATACATACGAGTAATGGGCAAACATTTGAGTAGATATGTATGTATGTAATGTATACGCCTTTTCTTAATGAACAAATGATTTGACTCGAAGGTTTGAAGTGATTTTAGAAATACGGGGTGACAAAAAGTCTAAAAAATAATATACATACATATGAAAGGATGTGGATATATCAAGCTTAAAGCTGATGTCAGACGAACTTTTAGTTTTCATAAATAAATTATTAAAAAATATGCGCTTGAATTATAAAATAGAAAATTGAAATTTTTGTTTATCAGAAAAATAAGAAGGGAGATAAAAATAAAATAAAAACAATAAAAATATGTACTTGTAAGTTCATAAAATTCTTTAAAATAGATATAAAAAGAAATTAAAATATTAATAATAAGATTATACTTCCGTTTCCTTCATTTGCATATTCCAAATAAAATTTAAGTTAAAAAAAAATATTTGGCAGAGAATTCACAAAAATTTTAAATACTCCTAAATGAAATTGACGAAGAGGTGCAAAAGCCGCATAATTTTTCTATTTCGAAAATGGCAATGGCAAGCCGAACGGTAGAGTCTGTCGACCGCGTCACCTACATACATACATATGTGAAGCAAAAAAAAAATATATAATATAATATGTATGTACATATGTATGTATACATGTATTTGCATGTTGAAGCCTATAAACCAATATATTATTTATATGCATGCGGTTTTTAATTTACTGGCATATACGCATACTCGTACATATGTACGTATAATATTTTGCAAATATTCCCTGTAGGAAATAATACACTTTTTGCTTACATCCAAAAAATTTCTAAAACTCCAGTTATGCTTTAAAAGCACAAAACTAATTATTTTTGCCCTTAACTTAGTTAAAAAAGCTCCACATAGATGGCGCTACGATCAAATTGAAGCAAATTCATCAATTTTAAAGACCATATGTCTGCTTAATTTTCTAATACTACTAATATACTTCTGGATTGTGAAAATTTACAATAACGTAACATTTTTTTTTATGTATCCATTCACTTTAGTGTATTTACCGCCATTGCTACGATCGCATTTCGCGATTAGACGCTCTACCAAGTACTACCTATATGTACTTCATTTTGCGCTGAATTGCAATTCACTTTACACTTTTTAGTGCTGTAATTTCTAAAACAGTTTGTTTTTATTTTTTTTTTTAGAAATTGTTTCTGTTATGGTTTTACACTCTTTTCTATTTTTAGACGATTTTTTTTTTTCATTTTCTCCACTCACCGCTTACGAAACGAACGCATTCGTAGATACGAATACACATATAGGAAAACATACAGACATGCATATGTGAATCGAACACTCGACCAGGCGTCTGTTAGTCGATCACGCTGCAATGCGTTGGCGTGCTAGCGTGGAGGGAAGTTAGGGAGGGGGGAGGGCGAGCGTGTTGTGTTAGGCATTTCTCAATATTTTATTTATTTATGTTTTCTATGTGTTTTTTTTTTGTTTGCCATGTAGTTAAAACAGTCGCGTAACAACGCGCTGCTACACTTGTAAAAGTTCATTATCAATGTCGGGCAATGCTGTTCGGCAGCGGCTGATGGAGACGACCGACAACTGCGATCGTGCATAGAATTCTAAAATGAACATTTGAATGAATGTAATGAGGGAAATAGAGTAATGTAGTTTAATGCTATATACGGATGCTGTAAAAATATATACATACATACATATATTCATACATATATGTTGAGAAAAATTGTAAAAGTCTGTCTCTATTTATTTCTTACTTTATTTTAAATAGTTTAATTAAATTTTATTCTTTTTATTTATTAATTTAACATATTTGATTTTATTATTCTTTATTTAATTTTGCTTAGTTATATTTTTTATATTTATTTTTTTTTTTATTATTTTTTTTTTAAATTAACTTTTTTTGTTTTATATAATTTAATGTTACTTTATTATTTATTTATTTTTGTAAATTATTTTAATAAAATTTCGTTCTACTTTATTTTGTGTACTTCTTTTTTGTTATTTTAATTTAGTATAAGATGTTTTGATTTGGCTTTTTTGATTTGTTTTTTTTTTTTTGTTGTATTATATTTAACTATTTATTTTTTATTTTGTTTAATTTTAGTTTTTATTTTTTTGTTTCGCTTTTTACACTCTTTTTGATTTTATTTGTCTAATGTTTCAGTCTAATATAATTTTCATTGTTTAATTGTTTTATTTATTTTATTTTATTTTATTTACATACTTCAATTGATTATATTTAAATTTACTAAATTAAACAAAGAAAAACAACCTAAATTTCTTTGTTTAATTTAGTGTAATTTAATTTAGTTTTACGTTAGATTGTTTTGTTTTCATTCACTCTATTTTATTTATTTATTCTGATTCTTTTGGTATATTATTTATTCGTTTTGTTTTTGTAATTCGCTTTAATTATGTTATTAATTTTACTTTTATTTATTTACTTATTATTTTTTTATTTTACTTTATTCAAATTAATTTAGCGTAATATTTTTAAGTTTTAATTAATAATTTGTTTAATATTTATATTTTTATTTTTTTTTAAATTTTTCTTTTTTATATTATACAGTTTTTTATTTTACATCAATTTATACTATTTTATTTTATTATATGTTAATTTATTTCATTGTTTTATTTCATTTTACAATTAGGTTTTTTTTATTGTTTTTATTTTAGTTCATTTACAGTGTTTTATATTAATATATTTTATTTTATTTTATATTTTTCATTTGTTGTAACTAATTTTATATTATTATAAAATTTTAGATTTTGTCCTTTAAATTGTTTACAGTGTTGTATATGGTTTTATCAATTTTTGTTTTACTTTATTCTACTTGACTTCATTTTATTAAAAAATTATTCGATTATTATTTTATTCTACTTTCTCCAATATAAATTAAATTAATTAAATATTGTTGTATATTATTTGATTACATTTTTTTAAATTGTTTTATTTATTTTTATTTTATTATTATATTTAATTTCTTCATTTTGAATTATATCATTTTATTTTGTTTTATTTTATTTTTTTCTAATTTTTATTTTACTTATTCCTTTGACTTTTTTTTATTTTGCTGTAATTCATTTTACTTTTAATTATTTTATGTTTATCTTATGTTGTTTTTATGTTATTTTGTTTTTGTTTTATTTTGTTTTAGATTACTTTGTTTTATTTTATTTTATTTTGTTTTATTTTATTTTTTTTTTTAATTTTATTCTACTAACTTTTCCTCATTCAATTTAAATTAAATACATTAAATTTTGTTATGTATTATTTAATTTAATTTTATTTATATTTATTTATTTTATTTTATTTTATTGTGTTTCATTTTATTTTAGTATATATTATTTTATTTTATTTTTATTTTTTTATATTATTTAATTTTGCTTTACCTGTGATTAATTTAATTTGATTTAATTTTTTTCCTTTATTGTTTTTTTATTCATATTATTTTATTTAATTTTTGGGTTTTTATCGCCTGTAGTGCCGCACAAATGAAGGTTAGCAAATGGCGTCTGCGTAAATTTACATAAAAAATACCTCCTCCCAGCAGCCTACCTATGTAGGTATATTGTAAATATGTGCATAAAAGGTGGTTGAAAGTCATTATGAACGACTAGTACATCCCTCAAAAAGGTGTTTGCATTTTCTAATAATAAAACTTGAAGCAGTTTGCACGATGATATAGGCTGTTGTCGGAGAGAAAAAAACCTTACTTAAATGCTTATTTGAAACTAAATTATAATACTAAAATTTTAGAAACTATGCTTTGTTCTCCTACAACGATATTAAGACTTATTTGAGCTATCTCAAGTAAACATAGCAACGTTGGCAATTTTCGCGGCATAAAATTTTCGCTTACAGTCACTGAATTAAAATAATTTTTCGAGGGAAAAACAGTACCATTATGCATATTTTTGAAATCTGCTTAAAAAATGTCATAGTCGACTTTAGAACATTGCCAATTTTTAGCACAAAAATTTTATTTTTTAATTATCAAAATGGATGCAATACATTCTTGATTTTAAAAAAATTAAAGCAATCAACATTTTTCGCAGCACAAAACTAGTCAAATCATTAAAGGGTTTTTATTGAAAGCAAAAATCTCATAAATCTTTGTTAACTGTTAATAATTTTGTTCCTAATAAATTAGGTAAAGTCAACATTGCGCTACTAAGCTGGATTTCTGTTTAGAATTTCCCATAAAAGCGCAAGGTTTTCCAAACAAACTACCAACCAACCATATGTGCAAGTATTTACATATTCATGGTTTAAGGCAATATATTGTAGTATAATATAATATATTAAATATATACGAATATGTATATGTACATATGTACGAATATGTGTAAATAATTTTTTTTTCTGTCACCCGGTAGACAGTCGTCGTTCACGAGTTGAGAAGGTTTGCGAGTGATCAGCGTTTGCCATACATATATAATATTTATTGCACGCGTACAGCTGGTTAAACGCTACTAGCGCCGCAAACCTCCCACTGCCGCCGCCGCCGCCGCCGCATACTCCAAACACCTTCCGCTTAGCTTGTCTTCTTAGCTACCTTAAACTGTTTCGCTGTTGTTGTTTTTGTTGTTGTGATCATGTTTGCATCTCGAAATGAGAAAAGATATCTGAGTGTGTGTGTGTGTATGTGTGTGTGAAAGCTTCTAATACCCAGCAGTTGGCTACTGCTTAGTTATCCGCATTTGTTGTTTGTCGTCGCTGATGTTTGTTGGTTGTTGTTATTGTCGGCTGCTGTTGCTGATGATCACGTTGAATCGATTTTTATGGCCAAGTGGAATTTGAAAGCATTTTATAAATATTTATGAATTTACAACTGCATACCATGCATATATATATGTATGTATTATATTATATATATGTATTTTTTCATAGGTATACATATGTATGTACACATCTGCAATACACTGCAGCACGGCTTGCGCCGGTTCATTGCAAATTTGCAATTGAAATTTGTTTTTGCTGTTGCAGTATTCGCTCACACCCGCTCAATTTATTTACAGTCACACATATGTATATATTTTATATGTATTTTACTAAGTTGTTGTACGTAGGTGTCTGATTTTATATTGATTTTATATACGATAGCTATTAATCTGAGTAAGCGTTTCTACAATAGGAAGCTGTACTGAAGATTTGCTATAAAAAGTAGTAAACCATTATTTTTTAATCACTTCTTTTTTTAAAAAAGAAAATATCTTTTTTATCCTTTATTTTAAAATAGCAAAAATTGTTTTAAATTGCAAAAGCCTACTTTTAAAAAAATGAACCACATCGGGCCATAAATGCGTTTTTTTGGTAATAATTCGACTATGGCGCCACCTACCAGAAGCTTTCCACAAGCTATCTAGCATATTTTTTTTGCCTAATTACCTAACAAAAAATAAGATTATTTAAAAATAAAAATACTTCATGCTGGCGCCAAATTACTGATATAATCATATTTTAGCTAAACTTTTGAGAAATACTTAGGAAAGGAGAGCTTTTTGCAAAAAAAAATTTTTCTGAAGCCAATTTTCTCATTTCTATTAACATTATTTTTTTTTGTATTAATAATCTTTATTTTTAGGCAGTACAATTAAAATTAATAACCATTAAATCTCTTAATAATTAAATATTTATTTTTTCCATTACATTTACATACATATCTTACATTCATTTGGTTTTATTTTAATAAATGATTTTTCTTCTCTATTTTCAGGTGAGTCTATCGGTAAAAGTAATTGATGTTAAATAACGGTAATTCTTGTAGGTTCTTTTAACTGAAATTGACAAGCAATGTTGCCAATTTTCCACTTGGTTTTTAAATTATTTATTTCTGCATTTATTAGGTTTATAGTGGTGAAAAATACAATGTTCTTCATTGAATGTGAGAATTTGCAGGCAGTATTCTAAAAATTTTATATCCACATGAATTAAGTATAAATTAGCAGCGAAGAATATTTATATTGGTAGCACAGACAATTTTTTAATTGAAATTGAGAGCTTGCAGGCAATGTTGCCAGTTTTTCTTTTAATTCTAAAAAATTTCTGTATACATCAAATATGTCTAATTGGTAGCGGAGAAAATTTTCCTCAGTGAAATTGAGTATTCCAAGGCAATGTTGTCAGCTTTCTTCTAACTTATAAAAGTTTTATATCTACGTGAAGTAAGTGAATTAGCAGCGAAGAATATTTATATTGGTACCAAAAAAAAAATTTTTTTATTGAAATTGTTTGCAGGTAATGTTGGCAGTTTTCCTTTTAATTCTAAAAAATTTCTTTATACATCACATAGGTCTAATTTGTAGCGAAGACAATTTTCCTCAGTGAAATTGAGTATTCCAAGGCAATGTTGCCAATTTTCTTCAATTAGAAAAAAATATTTATAAATTTACTGGACTCATATTCACAACTACTTCCTTTTTTCATTCAAAATTGAGTATTCAAAGGTAATCTTGCTAATTTTACAAGAAAATTATTCTTTACTGCCAATAGATAATATTTTTCATTGAAAATTCATCGATGTTGCCAATTTTTCTTATCGTTCCATTTAACGGAATTTCCACCTTTCACCCAACACTTGACTCTAGATCGAGTATTTAATGCAAGAACTCAACCAAACTTGGTAGATATGGTACTTTCAGTATATAGAGAGAAAGAAATATGGAAAGTAGATATAGTAAGCCATCTGTGAACGTAATATAAATATCAGCTGAGTATCTAACGTGTGTTTTTCCAACCGAATTTAGTCTTCCCGACTTCTAATCAAAAGTATTCTATAGCATTTTTGAGTTTTGAAGTTTCCTTCAAAAATTATAATTAACAATATATTTATGTTTAAAATCTTCGTGGTATTTTTTTTTTGTACATTTTTAAACAAAATTTTACTTGATTGAAAGCGAATGTCATATTTTTTATCTTATTTTTTTTTGATCAGAAAAAAATGTTTTTTAAGCGACATTTTCCATTCAAAAAGTAGAAATTTTTAATCGAAGACCAACAAAAATTAGTCATACAGGCAGAAGAAAATTCTAAAACTTATTACTTTTGATTTATTAATATACGAGGTAAATTTATAATAATAAAAAATATTTTATTAATTCCGATTGAGGATATTAAAAAAATAAATAGCAAAAAAATATTTTTAAGAAATATATTTTGCTAAATTTTTTCTTACTTTTGCAATTAAATGTTATAAAAAACTTATTATTACTACAATATATATGAAATCAATAAGTTTTTTCAATAAAAAATATTTTTTTTTATATTATTCTGTGTGATTATTGTGCGTAAATTTAATTAAAATCAATTATCACACAAATTAATAATTCATTAATGTACCTATTTATTTATATTATACATATATGTATCCATATGTATTTGAATATGTATAAATGTATAAATAAGTACATATGTACATAGATGAGTAAATAATTACAATTTCACTAGGCCTCATGAAAAATTTAACTCAAATAGGAAAAATTCAATTAACCTTCGCAGATTATTACCCAACACACATACATACACTACAGTGCTATCAAATGCTTGTATGTATGAATACATACTTATTTACATATGAACATACGCATATCAAGCAATTGCGCTATAAATCAACGAAAAGAACAAAAACCATATCTTATCACCTAGATTAAAAAAAAGGAAAATATTAAACAAAAAAAAAATAATAATTAACAAAAAAAAAACACAACAAAAAAACAAGTGGTAAAAAAAAGTAATATAAAAACAATTAACAGTCCACCTACACACAGATAAACTATAGTCGTCAAGTCTGTTATAAATGTTAAAAAATAATAATAATAATATATACATATGATGTATTTATGTACATATATATGTATTTTGTGAGATATTATCGCTCTTATATTATTTTATTTACATACATATACATATATGTACATGTATATACTTTATTTAATTTAATTTTGTTATACATATATAGTTTTACTTAATTTAATTTAGCTAAGTTTAATTTCACTTAATTTAATGTAATCCAAATTAATTTTATTTTATTTCAATTGACAATATTTTAATTTATTTTAGTTAAATTTGTTATATTATGTTTTATTTTATTTATTTACTTTTATTTTTTTTTAATTGATTATTATTTTATTTTTATTTAATTTTACTTGATTTGGTTTTTTTAGTTTCTTTTGCTTTATTATATTTAATTTCTTTATTTTATTTAATTTAATGCTATTTGATTTAATTTTGTAAATAATTAATTTTAACTTACTTTTATTTAATTGAATTTATTTTATTCTACAATAGTTAATTATATTTTTATTAGTATTTTTATTTATTATATTGTTTTATTTGTTTGGTTAATTCTATTTTATTAAACTTTACATATTTTATTTTATCCCATTTTATTTAATTTGACTTGATTTTATTTTACTTTCTTTTGCTTTATTTAATTTCTTTTTTATTTAATTTCATTTTATGTCATTTAATTTAATTTAACATTAGTTTACTTAAATTTATTTACTGTATTTTAATTTATTTACTTTTTCATTTAATTTAATAATATTTTATTTTATTTGAATTTTTTTATTTAATTTTTTATAGTATTTTATTTCTTTTATTTTATTTTAATGTATGTTTATTTTTTTATATTACAATATTTAGTTTTCCATTTAATTTTTTATTCTTAATTTATTTAATTAATTATAATATATTTCGCTTTGTTTGAATTTTTATATTTTTTTAATTTATTTACTTATTTATAGTTTACTGCACTTTATTTGAATGTTATATTTAATTTTTTGAATTTACGTTATTCTTCTATTTTACTTATTTTTTTAATTTTTTTTATTTTATTTCACAGTATTTTATTTTCTTTTAGGTACTCAATTTTATTTTACTTGATATAATTTTATTTTATTTGATTTAATTTAGTTTTAATATATTATATATGATTTTTTTGTTCTTTTTTTTAAATATGTTTCATTTAAGTTTTTTGTTATTTTATTTTATTTTACTTTACTTCATTTTATTGTTTTCTATTTTTTTATGGTTAGGAATTAATTTACTTAGTTTTTGTTGTTTATTTTATGTTATTTCACCTTTTTTATTTCATTTAATTTTGTTTTAATTTATTTAAATTTATTTTAGTTTAATTAATTTAATTATACTTTATTTTATTTAATTTAATTTATTTTATTATTTTATTTTACTTTACTTTATATTATTATATTTTATTTTTTAGTTAAAAATTATTTATTTTATTTTATTTTACTGTATTTTGGTTTATTTTATTTAAATTTATTTCAGTTTATTTATTTTAATTATACTTTATTTTATTTAATTTAATTTATTTCATTATTTTATTTTACTTTACTTTATTTTAATATATTTTTTTTAGTTAGAAATTATTTATTTTATTTTATTTTATTTTACTGAATTTTGTTTTATTTTATTTAAATTTATTTTAGTTTGTTTTATTTAATTATACTTTATTTTATTTAATTTAATTTATTTCACTATTTTATTTTACTTTACTTTATTTTATTATATTTATTTCACTTTTTCATTTTATATAATTTAATTTCATTTTACTGTATTTTATTTAAATCTATTTTAATAGAATAATAATAGAATTATAATTAACCAAAAAAAACATAAAAATAACATTCATTATTTTTATTTCATTTATATTGTTTATAACAAATTAAATTATTACATTTTCATATTATTCCATTTGATTTAAATTTATTTTAATTTTTTTTATTATCCAATATGTAACGCATAACAGAGACAAAAACTATCAACAACAACAGTAAAATCTACTCTAATCTGCCAGCAATTCTACTCTACAATACATACCTACATAACACAGTGTCTACAGTGATTCAAAGCGAAAACTTTGCAAAATTCATCAAATTAACTTTTTTTTTTGCAAAACACAAAAAAAGTATATAATAATATTATAGTTTTCATAAGTATATATGTATGCATAAATTTCAAATTTACTACCACCCCCTCTTCCCCTCTTCTGTTTTCCGGGCGTAGCAACGCGTTTTCGTTCCACTTTAATGCCGGCGTTGGGGCTCACACACAGCTGTTCGAATGCGTAGCGCCAAAGTGTGTCAAGGACAAAATTGTGCGAATTTTTTATAATCACACTTAACTAACTTAACTACAATATACAGTAACCTACATACATCTGTATATATATAGGTATATACAAAGATGTGTATATTTCCATTAGCTATAATTTCACATTGTTTTACTAGCGAAACCAAAAAATGAAAAAAATAAAAACCAACAAAAAATTGTGCGTTTTTTATACGCGTTTGCTTTTTTAGCAATTTGCCTTGGTTTTTTTTTTTGTGCAAAAATTATCGTTGAACTTAGTTCGCTTATAACAATACAGCGATATTTTCGAAACAAAAACAAAAAGCTAAAAAATTATATGTATGTATCTATCGGCAAGTTATACAGTTTCATTGGAGCGCGTGCACGCACTAGCGGCAGCGCACATACACGCCTATTTACGTATGTATGTATGTATATATGATTTTTTTTTGCATAAAAAAAGCAAAAAAAAGACTTTTGTGTTGGTATGTATGAGGTTGACGTTCGCTCTTTGGCAATAGAAACCTACTGAACTAATTTTTCGCAAAAGTCGGCGAAACGCGTGTTGCCGCCGCGTACATTTAAACATGCTATTGTACTATGTACACTATGTACACATTATATAAATACATATGTATGCACATAAATGCCTATACATACATACATTTTATATATTAACAGATAGTGCAAAATTATTCTTTCCATAAGACCCTGTAGGAAACTGTTGGTGTAAATTAATATAATTCGTTCGTTCATCGGGGTTGCAGTTGTCAGGTCCTGAGTCTCTCTCCTACCACATATATAAAACCATAAATGCGCTCCTTCAAATATATATGTCGCTGAAGCGATTTTCGGCCGAGCTCCTCATCCAATTTTTGGTTTTGCGTCTTGATGTTTTTCCGAAAAATGGAGGGACCTACAGTTTATACTAAGCCGCCTCCGAACGGCTGATGGTTTTTTTTATGAGAAACCTTTATTTCATGTCAGAAATACCCTCGGAGGGTTTGACATTCCCTGCGGAGGGGCGACCCTAATTAGAAAATTTTACTTAATATTTTATTTAAATTAATTTTCTGTAACTTTTTGATATTGGTCCTACCAGAATATGACCCCGAACCTTCCGAATGGTAGTACGCACACAATTATCTTCTTCTGTACTTCCCGCGTTCGTCGCTAAACCTGGATGACGGTAATGTCAGCCTAACTTCTATTGACGACAGCAACACCTTCCTAAGTAAAGGACCAGACACTCCAGGTGCATGCCGCTGAATCATAGTCCTGGGGTCGTCTGTACAGGTATAGTATCTCATCCGAGGCTGTTGTTTCTTTTCCATAATGGAGCTGGTTTCTATATGGTGATTCCGAAACTCCGCGCACAACCTCACAAGGCAAGTAAGATTTCTATTTGTGGTACATTTATATAGCGAGCCGTTTCAAGACTGACACCAGCACCTCTGACGAAAAGACGCTGCAATTAGCTTTCAGCAATTATGTCGGAGTAGCTTCACTGAAGCTTCCTAGCTTTTAGATGTGACTTAAGGCTCTGCACTGATTGGTTACCGTCTCTTGCGCAAGAGGTGCTCACTTTTCAAGGGTTCGAGACGTGCACCCAAGCTTAGAAATTGGATATAGTTTTGCGAATGTAACTGCATCCAAAGGCTGATCGGTTTCCGCGAAGCTAAAAAAAGAGTCATCTGTAATACCAGTTTTCGACACAAGAAATCCATCAAGCCAGGAACCAGATCGATAATGTTGTAATAGACGGAAGACACAGTTTCAGTGGCTTAGATGTGCGTACTCTTTGGAGCTCACCATTGACTCAGACTACTATCTTGTTGCAGCCAAGATACCCACCCACCTCTGTGCATCAAAAAACGCCCGTCAACAAACAACGAAACGGAACGGGATCTACTGGACTTGTACTTCTGCTCTCTAAGTTAAATCATCAGCAATATGAAAGATTTCAAAGCAGTAGCTGAGTAGCTTATAATTCGTCCGAGCTCCTCCTCCAATTTGTGGTTTTGCTACAGTGGCCGCCAGGCTAATTTAAAACCCAAAAATCTGATCTAGCGTCTGACGCTCGAAATATACTGAATTTATGAAAGGAACTCTTATTCAACCTGCTGAAAGATATAGATGAATATGGAACTCGACTTTGAATAAATCTGAATAGAAATTACTTGTTTGAAGAACAACAAAGCGGCGTGAGCCGATGGCTTACAGTCTTAGCCACGAAAATATGGTGGGAAAAAACCTGGAAGGCTCATGCATCAGCTTCTTTGCAGAATATGCTCGGATATAAGCTTTCTCCACGATTGGAACTTAAGTGCATCGTCAACGAATTGTCTTTAGACCTGGTAAATCCACCATATACCAAACATTGGAATAGACCCGGGATAAAAGAGTCGATTGTGTGCCTTCGACAAAATGTCACTGCTGACAGTCATGATTTAGATATCGTAGACAATTTCGTGTATCTTGGAAGCAGCATTAAAACCAACAAAAACGACAGACAGGAAATCGAACGCAGAATCATTCTTGCCAACAGGTTCCACTTTGGACTGATTGGGAAATTGAAAAGCAAGGGCCTGTTTCGCCGAACAAAGACCAAACTCATCATTCCCATCCTGCTGTATGGTGCGGAGGCATGGCTGGCGATATCTTCTGATGAGTCGGCGTTATGAGCTTTCAAGAGAAAAGCCCTTAGCCCATTGGCAACAGCAAATGATGCTGGCGATGGAACCATGAGCTGCGACCATGTTGGATAGGTCATGTCATCCATATGGGCGTATGGTATTTCTAATTGGCAGCAAAAGTTCTTTTGGCTATCCCGTAAGCGGCGCCCACATCAATCAAGAAGAAGCGTGATCTGGTGGTTTATGGAATTTATTTTAAAAATTAATTGTCTTTTACTTTTTAAAATGTGCTTTCTTCAAAACCTCAAGTGCTTTCAGACCATGGAACCATTTTTTTTATATATAAAATTTTCAAAGTTGCAAGATTTTTTTCAATTTATCATTCACTTTTTTATAGTGATATATATATATTTATTTTTTTTAAATAAAATTATGCGTTTTTTTTTAGCGCGCACTGTTAGTTTTTGCGAAAAAAGTTATAATATACACTTCTTGCATAATCATATGTAGGTATATTTAAATTTTAGAAGACCTAAACGCTTTCACAGGCCGCCTCCAAACAGCTCTCCCCCTCAACAATCTTCCTAAAATGTCTAACTCAATTTAGTCAATATCAGCAAGCAGCGTTTTTATTTTTATTTCTATTTCTATTTTTATTTTTATACCCTTTATATACTTCAAACATTCATTTACACAACGTTTTCGTGCGTTTGTTGGATCGTCGCTGGGTGCGCTCGACCAGCAAAGCTACAAAGTGCGCGCTGATAGATAATGAAATAAAAATAAAACAGAAAATGCCAAGCAGAAAAAAAATAAATATAAATAAAAAATATAAAAATTAAAAAAAAATAATAGCAACAAAAAGCGCCAAATGGTGAGTAGCAACAAACAAAGCAACAACAAATAAATGGATTGTTGAAAATTTAGAAGTGAGATACGCACAGAAACAACTACAAACAAAAAAGAATGCGCGTATACGAAGAGGCGCTCGGTATTTGGGAGTGAGACGCGTATACCTACATACTGTGTATGTATGTACATATTCTATGCCATAAAGCAAACGCGCTGACTAGCGGCCGTCAACTACGCGCGCTCCCCACCGACGCTACTGGCTTAGATGTACCCCGATCGCCGCGACAGGCACACGATCGCCGCGACAGGCACAGCGACAGACGACAGACAATATGTGGATCGCCGCTTTGCATAAAACGCTCTGAAGAATGATGGGAAGCGAATGTGGTGTGCGATAGCATGGCGTGCGTATACACGCAGTGCTACATACATATATATAAATTTAATATATATAGATATAGGCGTGCATAAGGTTATGTATGGTTTATTGAAGTTTTTTTTTCAGATGGCAACACATCACACACACAGAGTAGAGTAACGCGCCGCTTTGCACAGTTCGCACATTTATGGCATCGCATCGCCGCTGGTGACCTCATCTTGGTCGCGCCGTGCGACGCGTTTGCAAAAAAAAAAAAACACAAAAAAGTGCAAATACGTAAAAACGCACATAAGTATGTACCTACTATATACATATGTTTATATATAATACATTTGCGCATACATATATACGAGTACATATGTTAAATTTGACTGTCGAAACAGTGGCGCTGGGCGTTAGTGACATGAGCGCGTAGTGTGCAGTAGCCGCGCGGTGAGCGGTGAAAGAGCGCTATGAGTCGCTGTAGGTGGCGGTAGCCAAGCAGTATGGGTGTTTTAGACAACATACATATTTACATATATAGTATATAAATTATGCACTTATGTAGGTATGTATGCATGTATCACAGCTGTATTAATATATATATGTATATATGTATAAATGTGTAGCTTTGTTGAGTTTTTTGTTTGTATATACATATGTATTTTTTTTATTGTGCGTCTTTGACTTGGCGAATTTTTTCACCATTTCAATGTTGTTATGCGTCTAATTTCGCAAATTGACAAAAATCAAAAAATTAAAAAAAAATCAGTTTTTTTTTTCTAATTTGCTAAAATTGAAACGCTTTTGCTGTTCTCACTTTCGCCTTTATTACTATTTATTCTTTTTGTTTGTTTGTTTTGTCGTCATAATTCAACCATTTCTGACATTTTTGCTTTAATGGTAGATGTACGTCTATATACATATATATGTATGTATGTATATACATATAACAAATGAACAATCTACATAATAAATTGGCAAGTTTGGGGCTCGCTTCATTCTCAGGAAATAATGCGTATCTATCATATGATTATCGTTATAAACCAATTGAAATACATTTCACTATTTTACTTACTTTATTTTATTTTAAATAATTTTATTTAAATTTTATTTTACATGTTAATATTTTCTGTTAGTTTTAATTTAGTTTATACTAATTTATTTAATCTTTTTATTTTGTTTTGTATTGCAGTTACAAAGTGCCAATTATACATATATACACTTTATATATATTATTTTATTTAATTTTTTCATTTTATTTAAATTTAGTTTAGTTTATTTAATGTTTCTTAATATTTCATTTTTATTTTTTTACTTGATTAGTTATATTCTATTTGAGTCTATTTTATATAAATTTTATATTATGTTAAATTTGATTTTTTGTATATTTCGTTTTATATTATTTGAAATTATTTTATCTTTTTAATTTTTTCATTTGAATTTCAATTTATTTTATTTTTCTTTATTTTATTTTGTTTTCTTTATTTTTTTAATTTTACTTCTTTTATTTTATATTACTTTAATTTATTTGATTTTAATTCATTTTAAATTATTTTTTTTATTAATTTTATTTTATTTTAAGTTTTTTATTTATTTAACTTTCTACATTATTTTATTTAATTCCCTTATATTGCTTTACTTTACTTCATTTTATAAAATTTAATTTTCTATTTTGTTTACTGTTTTTCTTAACTTTAATTTTAATTTATTTTATTTGATCAGATTTGAATAATTTTATTTTATTTTCTTTAATTTCAATTTTTTATTTTATTTTATTTGATCAGATTTACATAATTTTATTTAATTTTTTAATCTAATTTATATTAATTTAATTTTACTTTATTTTTTTATTATAATATAATTTTATTTTATTTGATTTTATTTTATATCATATTATTTATTTTATTTGATCAGCTTCGAATAATTTTTTTTTAGTTTTTTTAATTTAATTTAATTTTATTTGATTTTATTTTATATTATTTGATTTTATTTCATTTTATTTGATCAGATTTGAATAATTTTATTTTATTTTACTTTATTTTATTTCATTTCATTTTATTTTATTTTATTTTATTTTATTTTATTTTATTTTATTTTATTTTATTTTATTTTATTTTATTTTATTTTATTTTATTTTATTTTATTTTATTTTATTTTATTTTATTTTATTTTATTTTATTTTATTTTATTTTATTTTCTTTTATTTTATTTTATTTTATTTTATTTTATTTTATTTTATTTTATTTTATTTTATTTTATTTTATTTTATTTTATTTTATTTTATTTTATTTTATTTTATTTTATTTTATTTTATTTTATTTTATTTTATTTTATTTTATTTTATTTTATTTTATTTTATTTTATTTTATTTTATTTTATTTTATATTATTTTATTTTATTTTATTTTATTTTATTTTATTTTATTTTATTTTATTTTATTTTATTTTATTTTATTTTATTTTATTTTATTTTATTTTATTTTATTTTATTTTATTTTATTTTATTTTATTTTATTTTATTTTATTTTATTTTATTTTATTTTATTTTATTTTATTTTATTTTATTTTATTTTATTTTATTTTATTTTATTTTATTTTATTTTATTTTATTTTATTTTATTTTATTTTATTTTATTTTATTTTATTTTATTTTATTTTACTTTATTTTATTTTATTTTATTTTATTTTATTTTATTTTATTTTATTTTATTATATTTTATTTTATTTTATTTTATTTTATTTTAATTTATTTTATTTTATTTTAATTTATTTTATTTTATTTTATTTTATTTTATTTTATTTTATTTTATTTTATTTTATTTTATTTTATTTTATTTTATTTTAATTTATTTTATTTTATTTTATTTTATTTTATTTTATTTATTTTATTTTATTTTATTTTATTTTATTTTATTTTATTTTATTTTATTTTATTTTATTTTATTTTATTTTTTTATTTTAATTTATTTATTTATTTAATTTTATTTTATTTTATTTTATTTATTTTACTTTATTTTATTTTATTTTACTTTATTTTATTTTATTTTTTATAATTTAATTTATTGATTTTATTTTAATTTATTTATTTATTTTAATTAATTTATTTTTATTTTAATTAGTTTTATTTTATTTTGTTTGATCAGATTTAATTAATTTTGTTTTTCTTAAATTAATATTATTTTATTTTATTTTATTTTATTTAATATAATTTAATTTTATTTAATTTAATTTTATTTAATCTAATTTGATTTTATTTTATATTATTTTATTTTATTGTTTTAAATTTTATTTCATTTTATTTTTATTTTTTCATGATTTTTTTAATTAAATTAATTTTATTGTATTTTATTTTGTTTATTGTATTTTCTTGTATTTTATGTACATACA
>JAWMAG010000046.1:8295000-8297500 GCA_037013455.1 Ceratitis rosa
ATTGGTTAAAAATGGAATTTTAAGTTGCCTATTTATAAAAACCAACAAAAATATTAAATGCACATGTACAAAACTAAATACATAAATATATATAAGTATATGTATGTTTGCTGTTAAGTGCATGCCGCATGTGGCAGCGTTTCCATGAACAACGCAACAACAATAAAAACGCAACAAAGTCAGTTGGAAATATTTTTTGATAATGGCTGCACCTCAAACGTGCATAGCGATGGCCTAGTACACGCATACACATGCATACTTGCACAACTAAACAAACAGTGCGTTAGTGTTGTTGTTTTTTTGTTGGGGTTGAAATAATTTTGCCATGAGCGGAAAAGAAAATACACATTATGAAAATGAAACAGCAAGGAATGCATTTAAGTTGCATGCAACATTGCAACAATGGCCGCCAAGGTAATGCAGGCAGAAAACTAATACACGCATGCACATATACACACTCGGCCATACACATAAAGATACACACAGAGTCACTAACACGAAGTAACACGCAAATTATTGTCGGTATTCAAGTGTTGTGGCATGCAACTTGCACCTTTGCTATTACAATAACACTTCCCAATACGAACAAGTATGTGTGTTTGTGTGCGTGTGTCTATGCTCATAGGCTCAGTTATGGCTGACTTGCATGGCGTTGCCTTTTTACAGTTTTTTTCCGAAGAAAAAGCCAAGTTAATTTACTAAAATGCGAATGTATGCAGTTGGGCGGCGCAAAAGAAAAAAAAATAAGCCTATGTGTTGGAGTTGAACCCGAAATATCGATTTTACATACATATGCGTACATTATATTATCGAAAAAGCTGAGCCCTTCGTAAAAATGAATGTAAACTCATCCAATTTGATTTATGAAAGCTTCCCAAAAGAGCTTTTAAGCTTTGAATATTTTTTAATTTTAAAATATTTGGACAAAAAAGCTTTTGTTATACTCTGGCACCTTTCGTATAATAATAACAGAAGAATACCAAAAGCACAACTCATTGAAATTAGTTTTAGGTAAATTCGCAATGTTTGATATACCAAAGGTATATGTAAGTACCAAGAAGGAGGAGATTGATATTTAACATAATTGAAAATATAGCTCCCGTATAACCGCTTTGTTCAAATATAAGGTTTGGGATCAAAATAGAGCATGAAATTTTGTATTGTACAATTCAATTCAAAGATGGGAAAATAATCAAAATATGAGGATAATATCTATAGTCGCCGATTTGTTTAGATACGAAGTTTGGGTCAAAAATGATCTGAAAGCATGAAAATGTGTATTCTATAAATCTACAAATATATATACAAATGAACATTGACACCGAATATCATAGAAATCGGAAAATTTTATCATAAGAGTTTAATCCTAAACTGACCTACAACATTAGACATGGTAATGAAAGACTTCGATATGGCTGAAGACAGCTCTCTTGTCGGTTTATTTTAGTTTACTTTATTTTATTTTACTTGATCTAATTTTACTTAATTCAGCTTAACTTATTTTACCTTAGTTTTATTTGGTCTAATAATATAATTTAACTTAATATTTTTATTTCTTGCCATATCTTAACTTTATAATTTTTAACTTTATATAATCATATTAAAACTATATTATATTTTGTTTCAATTTGTTTTGTCTATTTTTTTATTCATTTAATATAAATTTATTTTTGGGTTTTCATTTAAATGGAACTGTTTCAGACCATATATTTTTGGAAATGGTGAAAAAATTACAACAATAGTTTTGGACGGTAGAAGTTATAGCTGCTATTTCGGAAACCACCACGTTTCCTCATCAGACTTCTTTTTCCAGACAACTTTTGTTCGAATGGAATTCGAACTTGGGATGCCCACAGCACGAGCCAATGGTTATCCCATTAAGCTACATGTGTGCCGCTTTCACATATTGTTGTTTTTCACTTTTTTTCCTTTTACCTACATATCCACGATCAAGTGCTCAGATATTCTGTAGCTGTAAACTTGACGCGATGTAGTTGTTTTTGCGTTACTTTAAAATATTTGTTGGTAAATTCTTCGCAAAAACAACTACATCGCGTCAAGTTTACAGCTACAGAATATCTGAGCACTTGATCGTGGATATGTAGGTAAAAGGAAAAAAAGTGAAAAACAACAATATGTGAAAGCGGCACACATGTAGCTTAATGGGATAACCATTGGCTCGTGCTGTGGGCATCCCAAGTTCGAATTCCATTCGAACAAAAGTTGTCTGGAAAAAGAAGTCTGATGAGGAAACGTGGTGGTTTCCGAAATAGCAGCTATAACTTCTACCGTCCAAAACTATTGTTGTAATTTTTTCACCATTTCCAAAAATATATGGTCTGAAACAGTTCCATTTGAATGAAAACCCAAAAACAATTCACACAATAATGACCTGAAAAAGCATAAATTTATTTTATTTTATTATTATTTTCTTTATATTTCATCCTATTTATTACGTATCTTTGTATCTGCCATTTATTTCATGAATTTGATTTAATTT
>JAWMAG010000046.1:8302500-8305000 GCA_037013455.1 Ceratitis rosa
TTTTTTGTTAATAACATTGAAAGTTAATGTTGAACAAATATGAAATTTTCGGTTTTGTCTTACAATTAAATTCAAAGCAAGACTACATCAATACTTTTCCTGTAAAAACTATGGGACGGTAGGGATTCCAAAAAAAGGGGTCGTATGTAGACTTTAGTCCGCCACTGTATATACGATATGTACTTATGTTATTTTGTAGGCATACTTGAAGGCGTGCTGCCGCATGGTTCGAGTTGCGCGTTGTGTGGCAACTTTCTTTATTTTTGTGATTTCTCCTCCGCCGTCTCGGTGCCCTCTTTCTGTGGCTATTGCAATTTTTACATTGAAAAAAAAGAAAAGAAAAATAATAATAATAAAAATAAATAAAAAATGGTTCAAACCGTTAAGTATTCAGCTGCCATCAGTATGGTTTAAGCATTTGAAAGTTTACTAACACATACAAGCATATGTACATGTTTACAAATACGCTTATGTACATATATGTTAGTAGTGGGAAAAAATTGTTTGCTTACATACATATATACATACATAGGTATATTTATTATGTTAGACACTTATACCTTCACACATTTGGTTCGTAAATGCGTGCGTGACATGCCAACGTACAAATACCAGCACTTATATATGTATGTATGTTGTATGTATATATGCACATAGATATTCATATAGATTTATACATATTTCTTTTACTCTTTGGGGTTGTTTAGTTCATTCGCATTCTCGTTTGACCTCATACTCGATTCTTATTCGTTGTTTTTACAACTAATATACTTAGGAGTACATACATATGTACACATATTTACCATATATATATTGACATAAGTATAAATTTTCATAAACACATATATATATGTACATATGCATTCGTATTAAACTACATTCTCGCGTAAGTTTAATACTGCAATTACTTTCTCCTTTCGCTCCCCCAATACATACCTACATATATTACATATTAACGTACATATGTAGATAATACCAAACTATCCTATATATGTGTAAACCGTTTCACATTGCAAATTGTTGTTGAAACAATTATTATATAAGTTATTTAAATTTTTTTCTATCCGAAAAAACCCTCTCTCCCTCTCTTCTGAACTAGTATTTAATGGATTAAAATATACCAGTTTGATATCGCCCCTTTAATCTGAGTTTTTTTATTTTTTTTTTTAAAGATGAGGCTGGGAAAATTATCTTTGTGTTCTCATAGCAGTAGTATGTGCCATTTACAGTCTGTTCTAGGGAATCCACCTTTGAACCAGCCAACCACCCATCCTGGAACCACTTTCATATTACTTCAAGGTGGTATTCAAAATTTTCCATCTTGGGATATACTCTATCTCATATACTATGTCCAGATCCCATGTCTCCTGCCGGACCATGCTTTTATGTTTTTGCTTAGCCTAGCCATCTATCTGCCATGGTGTGCCTGCTCCCAACGTGTTTGCCATTCTTGCAATGTTTCGTTCTTGACTGCTTCTTTTGTTGTGGTAGCATTTGTTCCTTCTCTCTTTCTTTCCAGAGCCAATAAATCAATGGGCGGGCTTCCGCTTATTAACCATACAGCTTCGCCGGATGTATTATTATTACAGTGTGCCGAGATCACCCTCAGAGCAGCTATACGGTAGAGTTTTTCTACCACTTTAGGTCGATTATTTTTTATTTTATGAGTCCGCCCATAACACTATTCCGTAGAGCATGATATTTCTGTAACCTACCCATAAAGTTTTGGAGGTTTATCTCTACACAATAATTATTTACGAAGGTTATTGTCTCTTCTATATTTGACGAAAATCTCTGCACTATTCTAAGGCTCTTCATGTTGCTGTGACGAGTGCACAACACTTTCCTCAAAGAGTGCACACTGAGTGTTTTTCTCGATATTGAGAGGAGTTTTACAATGACTTATATAAGATCGTCACAACTGCACTCCAAGCGATGGGTCTCAGGGCATACTTGGGGAAACTCGTGAAGTCTTTAGCAGACTGGACTGGACTGGAAAATACGATGTGATGTATGGTTATTGTTTTATCCCTTACTCCAACTACAACAGATAACGCTTTCTTCCTCAAACCTTTTTCAGGATATCTAATATTGTGGTCTACAAACAGGATCATTCACAAATCATTTGCTTACCATAAGTGATTTCTATTTATGTGACTTAAAACTACATGCGTGCTGTAGGAAATTTTGTCTTGCAATTATGGTATGTCAAAATAAAAAAATTAAATATAGGAGTATTATACTTGTGGGATATCACATCCGAGGCATGTGTTCCGGTCGCAAGAGTTTCGAAAAATATTGCAGGTATCAGCTACTTTATGTATGTAGATAAACCAGTTAATCGATACATTTTTTTGTGAAGCTTCAAAAAACGGATAACACGTTTGTGTGTTTCCTAAAAAATGGCTGCTCATTTGTCAAGGGTTGAAATGCTAATGGCATTGTGGCACGATACTCTGTTATATTATATTATGAAATACATCTATGTACATAATTTTCT
>JAWMAG010000046.1:8307500-8350000 GCA_037013455.1 Ceratitis rosa
GTTTGAGTTGTTAATCGCGAGCTGCTGCGCAAGATTTTTCATAAATCAGCCATTTTTAATTATTTTGACATACAATAAACTTTTTTTTGTTGAATAAATATATGTTCAAAAATATGCAAAAGATCATTTGTTTCTCTTGTTGTTTTCATGTTCAAAAAAAATCCTGAAAAACCTCCTTTTTTGTAAGCTACTGATGAGGAGACCCCCTTAAATTAAATAGATTAAAATAAAATAAAATAAAATAAAATAAAATAAAATAAAATAAAATGAAATGAAATGAAATGAAATGAAAGGAAATGAAATGAAATGAAATAAAATAAAATAAAATAAAATAAAATAAAATAAAATAAAATAAAATAAAATAAAATAAAATAAAATAAAATAAAATAAAATAAAATAAAATAAAATAAAATAACATAAAATAAAATAAAATAAAATAAAATAAAATACAATCAAATAAAATAAAATAAAATAAAATAAAATAAAATAAAATGAAATGAAATGAAATGAAATGAAAGGAAATGAAATGAAATAAAATAAAATAAAAAAAATAAAATAAAATAAAATAAAATAAAATAAAATAAAATAAAATAAAATAAAATAAAATAAAATAAAATAAAATAAAATAAAATAAAATAAAATAAAATAAAATAAAATAAAATAAAATAAAATAAAATAAAATAAAATAAAATAAAATAAAATAAAATAAAATAAAATAAAATAAAATAAAATAAAATAAAATAAAATAAAATAAAATAAAATAAAATAAAATAAAATAAAATAAAATAAAATAAAATAAAATAAAATAAAATAAAATAAAATAAAATAAAATAAAATAAAATACAATAAAATAAAATAAAATAAAATAAAATAAAATAAAATAAAATAAAATAAAATAAAATAAAATAAAATAAAATAAAATAAAATAAAATAAAATAAAATAAAATAAAATAAAATAAAATAAAATAAAATAAAATAAAATAAAATACAATAAAATAAAATAAAATAAAATTTAAAGAAAATTATATCAAACTAAATGAAATTAAGTTAAGTTTAATTAAATTAAATTAACTAGCATTTAATAAAATGAAACAAAATAAAATTAAATTTAATTAAATTAAACAAAGTGAGATTAAATTAAGTAGGTTAAAATAAAAAATAAAATAAATTAAGATGAAAGGAAATGAAATGAAATAAAGTAAAATAAAATAAAATTAAAAAAATAAAATAAAATAAAATAAGATAAATAAATATGACATAAAATAAAGTTAAAAATTGTATATAAAAGTACTTATAAATAAATAAATGAAAAAAATACAATAAAACAAAAAATTAAGTAAAATAAATAAATAAAATAAAATAATTAATTATAATTAATTATAAAATAAAATAATACAGATGAAATGAAATAAAAGACAATAAAAGAATTGAAAAGAAAGTAAATCAAAATAAAATTAGTTTAAAAATTAGTCATAAAAACTATTAATACCTTAAAAGTTATTCTCAAAAAAAAAAGAGGTGAAAAAATACAAGGTTAATTTAAAGAAAATTTCTTTGAATGGAGACAATTTAAATTTGAATTACACACTATTAGGTGGCATGCAATGCTGCCACAATAGTACGTGCAATTGTGCTTTAGCTCCGATTGTGTATGTTTGTATTTCCTTAAACCGAAAAGTATCTGGGTTCACACACCTACAACTAAATAAATAAATAGATAATTCATATTTGATTATGGACGCGAATAAATTTGCAATCTAATTCGGAAAAATCACGACAATGCTATAAAGGAGTTGCAAACAAAGAATTTGTACAATAAAAAATTATAATAAAAAATATAAAAAAGAGACACAAATAATAAAGGGTTCGAAATAAAAGACGAAATAAAAAATAGAAGTAAATAAGAAGTATAAAATGTTTATTATGGAAGAAATTAAAAAATAACAGGCATGCGGAAATCACGTAGAGAAACAGTTTTTTTGGGCACACGGATAGACTTGCCATTAGATTTAGCAGGAAGTGCCATTCTTGCCAAAAAAATAGAAATGAAGTTTAGTTCAGCAGAGTTTTGCACTCGCGCGTACATGCGCATGCGAAATGCAGATGCAGTTGGTTGGTGCAAAAAGATGATTTCGTTGAAGCAGCAGATTGATGCGCTTAGTTGCTTTAGTTTTTGTTTTTGTTGTACTTAGAATAAATTTTTCGTGATTTTTTTCTTACGCTCAGCAGCTATTGTCTCATTTCTGGCTGCAATTGGAATGCAGGCAAAGCACGCGTAACAACAAATGCAAAAAAACAACAATAACAACGTGCAACAGACATTTCGCAACACTTAGTGGCATATCCAACTCCCCTTCTTCATCCTCATTTTCTCTCGGTCACAGCGCCAGCCGAATGCATGCAGAGAATCACAAATTGGCAAAATTATATTTTTAGTTACGCTGCGAAGCTGCACCACCACCGCCGACGCATGCTACACAAGAACATAGCAAAATGTGGCAGACACAATTGCCACAATTCAAATGAGTGCTTTAGATTTGCTTAAAACTCTTTACTATATTATTTATTTTTTTGTTCTTTTTTTTTTTTTTGTTGCAACATCGAAGCGTGACTAGCCAAAAGTGGCGAGTTTGTGTGGCATGTTGCATAAATATTTGTATGTATGTATGTATGTATGTGCGTGTGACTTATGCGAAACGTCAACTATGTGTGCACATTGCGTCGCATTGCAGCTATTTTATGAGATTTCAATGGTCAATTGTTGCTTATTTGTTGTTTTTGTAGTTTTTGTTATTGCCAGTCTTTAGCTGTCTCAGCATTTGACCGTTGGCGCTTCTCTACTGCACTGCTCTCTGTCTCACCTGCTCCCCTTCTTGTTTGCCGGACTAAGCAGTTGAAACACGATTTTTTCAGTACATGCCACATGCAACATCAAACAACTGCTGGCAAATTTTTTAGAGTAGAATACGAAAATGGTAAATTTTGTCTAGTCGTTGTTGTTGTAGTTCACGCAATCACGACTTTTTAATGCGTGCCACATGGATTATGTTGCACGGGGCGTCGCATCGCGTCGCGTCAAGTCGGTGCCACAAATAGTGAGTGCTCGATAGTAATATTACTCATGTTGTTGTTATGGCTTTTGGGCTTCGCTAGAAAAAATGCGTTTTAATTTAATTTGACGAGCAAAAGAACAACAACAACAATAAGAGCAACAACAACAAAAATAACAAAAACAGCAAAATTCAAGTAATAAAACAAAAATACTTAAAACTGTTGACTGCCAACAGCAATTGTTGCAACTTGTTGCACGTTTCTTAGCCGCATCGTGGGTCTTGTGGTGCGCTATGCGCTTGCACGCCTCACAGTGCCGCCAGGTAGAAAGAAGCGCAGTATGCGGCAGTCGCAACAAAAACAACAACACATACTATATAGTATAGTATAGTATATGAAACGCCTTCGCATGAAAATTGTGGCAAGTTCAACGAAGGTGGTTGCTGCTGTTGTTATTGTTGTTTTTAAGCTATTTTCAGTATCTCTTTACGCTTGTTGTTGTTGTATTTTAGGCTATTTCTAGAATTTCTTTTGGATTTTTTGCATCTGTTGTTGTTGTTGTTGTTGTACGGTTATTTCTCGTTGTAAGACGTGACTTTTCTGCGAGTTATGAAAAATGCAGTGCACTTAGAAACAAACAAACACACATACAAACATACACACATATGTACACGACACGACACGACACTCGCGCAATTGCGTTGCACACGCAGCAAGTGCAACAAATGCACTTTTGTGTGCAGGCGCATGACTGAGAATGCCGCCTCCTCACGTAGTATTTTCAATGCGGCAACTTACGCGCTGCGGCCAAACAAACCGAGGTTGTGCTACACCCACCTGCGTCGGCGCGCACCCATTTCGCAACACACACACACACACACACCTTTATATGTATATATATGTATGTATATATGTATATAGATGTATGTATTGTATTTTGTGTATGTTGCATGCATGTAGATGCCACAGATTGTGTTGCCAACTTGTTGCCGCACTGCGGCATATCGTACGCTAGCAGCACCTTGCCACAAGTTCACCTTTCCACCGCTGAGTGCGCTCATGTTGCACGCAGAGCACGCATTTTCAGCGTGAAATGCAATTTTGTGCGCCAAAGGAATTTCGATTGTATTGCGCCTGCTTGCTCGCGTATGGTTGATGTTGTTGTTTGCTGGCTGTAATTTCGTTGAAAAGCTTAGAGCGATGTCGAAAAACGGTGGAAACGGTGTGGCACGTATGGAACGGTCTAAACTAACTGATGCACATACACCTATATATGTATATATACATAGGTATATGTGCATATATACGCGTATGTATGTACTCTGTTTGTTATGTGACTGCCTGATACCCAAAATAGGCGGGTGGTGCCGCTTGCCGCTTGCTGCAAACGCACGCTCACGCAAATCACGCATCTTCAGTCTGCTTTAGTCCAATCTGAGCAATTTTCAAACCGACTTTTATTGCCCGCCTAACTATTATGATGATCTGCGCTGCGTTGTTGTTGCTTGTGATTTTTCCGTTTTTCTTTTTTTTTTTGTTTTTGTTTACATTTAATTTTTCTACTTTCTACTGCAATCTGTGAACTTTGAGGCCACAGCAAATTATTGCCGTGCAACGTGCCCCAGCCCCAACAATATCGTTGATATTGTTGTTGTTGTTGTTAACGCTGGTTTGTTCAACTTGTGCTCTTGGTTGATTGTTGTGAATTCACTTTGCTTTTGCTGCTTGTGCTGTTGTTGTTGTTGTTTCGCCACGCACTGCCTTTGTTGTTGTTGTTGTTGTTTCGATTTCTTCTTATTTTTGCTCTTGTGCCGTTTTACTATGCGCATCTAATGAGGCGTCGCGTCAGTGGGCAGCACTTAACTCATACCCTACTGCCAGTACATAGTATGTGTGTATGTATGTACCATATGTATGTATGTATGCATCAGCAGGCATTTATAATGCTTCATATCCCTTCTTCTTCTTCTTGACTCCACACGCCTCCCTTTGGCCTGGCAGACATTTGCCATTTTTGTTGTAAATTTATTCCATTTTACTACGTACTCGCATTGAATTAGCCTTATAAGCCGCAAAGTGGTTTCATTTTTCGTTCATTGGCTTTTCGCTGATTGACCAAATTGATCACGAATTTCTAACACTGATTCTAATGGCCGGAGAATCACATTAACTCAACTGTTTTCTTCTTTTGGTTATAATGAGTTTTCTTTTTTTCCAAAAAGCTCTGGACGAGTTGTGGTGGTACTCGTTGAAGGCACTGAAAGTCAGAAAATAACGGTCGATTCAATTGTATTTATTTAAATTGAAAATTGAAAATTTCAATATGTTCGGTGGTTTTTAACTAAGTTTTCAAGCACCTCGAAAAATAGTATAGTTACAGCAGCAGGAAAGCTCGTTCAAAAGAGCTTTAATACTAAGCATACGAAAAAATATTTTTTTTAAACTGAAAATTTTCAAAATTAATTAATAATTAAAAATTCACAAAATTTTTAATAATCTCGAATTCATTTTTTTTTTTTCAAATCTATAAAACTATATTTTAAAAGAATTTAGATTTTTGAAAATAATCCAAATGAAATTTCTAACTTTTCTCTAATGTTTTCGTAATATTTTAATAACGAATCCCAAGTTTTCAAATTGTGCTTTTGTGTACCAGGTGCGTTAGTTGAAGTTTGCCGTTTTTTTCCAAAAAGAAAACACTTAATTTTCAGAGGAATCTCAAAATTTTTTTATTCAAAGTATTACGCCCATCTCTCAGGCAAATTATGGATACCATTCCAAAAATTTTTTTTCTCTTTCGAGGCAAACCATTCGACGAGCCATTTCTCGACTTCTTCAAAATTAGCGAAGCACTGCTCTGCAAGGGAGTGTCCCATCGTTGCGAAAAGGGTGGAGGTCTGGAGAGTACGGCGGGTGCAATAATATTTCCCAATTAAGTGTTTTTAATGTGTCTTTCACCAGTTTAGCGGTATGAGACGGCGCGTTGTCATGTTTCAAGATAACTTTGCCATGCCTTCGGGCCCATTCCGACCGTTTTTCGATCAACGCATGATTCAAATCGATCATTTGCTGTCGGTAGCGATCCGTGCTCACCGTTTCATCAGGTTTTAACAACTCGTAGTACACCACACCACACCACACTGGTCCACACACCAAACACAGAGCATTGTCTTACGGCCAAAGCGATTTGGCCTTGCAGTCGATGGGCCAACTTCACTTGGGGAAAGCCATGATTTTTTTCGCTTCGGGTTCTCAAAATAAATCCATTTTTCGTCCCCCGTGACAATTCGATGCAGAAAAGATTTCCTTTCGAATCGTTGAAGCAGCATTTCACAAACGGTTTTTCGATTTTCCATTTTTCTATCGTTCAGCATGGCTTTTAAACGTTGGCAAATTGCTCCTCGAGTCACATGTAGTGTTTCTGCCAATTTTTGTCGCGATTGGCTTGGATCAACATCCAATAACGCCTGCAATTCCTCGTCTTCGAACATTCGCTGCACCAGGATGTTCATTGTCTGTCAAATCGAAATCTCTACTTTTAAATTGACGAAACTATGTCTCACATGTTCTAATCACTGGAGCATGTTCACCATAAGTTTCTACCAGCAACCGGTGAGCTTCAGCTGCTTTTTTCTTTTGATGAAATAAATTGAATTTGATGAAATTGCCGTAAATGCGATTTACTTGGAACGAAACTCGACATATTCACTGACGCTAACAAATATGACGCTATTATTTTGGCGGAATGTGACTTGCGTATTTTTGTAGGTTAATGTCAATAGAAAAAAATTACATACATGCCAAATCATAGAAATTTATACCTACATATTGCTAGCGACATCTACTAGTAAAACCGGCAAACTTCAACTTAAACATCTGGCATATCAATGGAGAGGAGAAGGATGCCGGAAGAAGGGAAAGGGAATTTCAAGGTCGCAGGGTTACCACAATCGCAGCAATATAATCAGTCTCATTACTTAATTGTCACTCCACGTATTTTGCTGTGCCAATACTTTAGTTCAACACTGTATATACCTAAAGATTTAATTCAAAGAAAAATTGTTTTAGTTTTTAATAAAATTATTTGTCATCTTATCGGTTGAAAATTAAAATTATTATATTCATAAAATGAAATTTTTGAAGTAAAAATAAAGGTAACTTAAATAAAATTTTAAACAAGTAAATAATGTGAAGGTAAATTTCTACTATATGATATTGAGATAGCGATTTTGGGATTTTCAAATTGGAATTTTGATTTTGATTTTGGATTTTCATTATGAAATGTTACTTTGGGGTTTTGAGTTTGATATTTTGATATTGAAAAATTGATATTGAGGTATTGATTTAAAGGTATTGATTTTAGGATTTAGTTTTGATTAACTGATATTGAAATTGTGTTTTTGAGATTTTAGATAATGATATTGTGATAATGATTTTAAGATTTTCATATTGGGATTTTGATTTTGAGATATTAATTTTAATATTTCAGTTAAGGATGCTTTTAAAAAGTATACGCACATATACATACGAGTATGTACAAATGTATATATCAAATATCAAGAGAAAATTAATTAATTAAAAACTTGTCCATTTACATCCATTTCTGTATTTAATTTAAAATTTAAAATTTAAAATATTTTATTTTACAAAACATGGCATTTTGCTATCAGCAAGTCGTAAATTAATTTTATATAATCGTACATACTTACATACATGTACATATGTTTTAAACATAAATTTAAGTGAATTAATTTCAGTGCGGCGCTTACCCTTTTGAATGCTCGCCTTATTAGTGCAACATTCATGAGATTGCATTACACAACAGCCATTAACTGCCATAATTAATTAATCATTTTAATAGTTAATTTTTGCAAGTTTCAGGTAAGAAGTAGTTATATGTAAATGTATGTGGAGTCGTCTATACATATACTAAAACCTTAAAAGCCGCATGCACCTCAGATTTCTCATCATTTTTTTGTTTTTTACTAGTACAAAAAGTAATAAATAAATTTGAAATAAATTATAATATTCAAACAAAATATCAACAGTGGGTGTGTTTATAAGAAAAGTTAATGAGTATGAGAGGTGAGCATGAGTGAAAATATTTGCAAAGATACGTGTATGCAGATTCTTAGCTTTTTGCACGCACGAGCCAAGTTTAAATTAAGAACTCTTGTATTTCACATTAAGTATCATAAATCTCGGCGTGTTCTTAAATGTATATATATACATAAATATTCTATAAACATAAATCATTAAAGGAGACCTTACCACGTAGTCAACATAATAAGCCAACAAGAAAGCTTCAGCTTACTACAAAATTCACCTTGAAAATGTTTTCTTCCTGCAACGCTAAGCAAAATCATATTAATTATTATTTTTATAGTAGAAAAATTGTTTAAAAAAAAATTTTTATTGTACATAAAAAAATACCTCTCTTTTTTCTTTCTCTCAACCATCAACTTTTTTTTTACGTGTTCAAATCTTCCTACACATGCGCTTTCGGCATTTTTATTAGTTCCTCTTAAATTGCATTTTAAATAATTAACCTTAGCATTAACTTTTGTTTTTGCACTCTTATGCATAATTATCAATATACTCATAAGAAATGCTTATATACTTTTGCTTGGCTACAGAAAAAAATGCAAATTAATGATACATATTATTTATGACAGCCACAAAACACATTAGGGCGTGTTGTTTCCGCGTACACCATCAATCAGCTGACACGAACTGTCCAGCTGATCAACACAAGGTACTCGTTTCGACTCGCGCTGTCGGCTGGTTGTGTGTAAGTATGTGGTAAATGCTGAAAGGCGAATTTTCAAAACCAAAAATTGAAAAAAAAAATCAATTGAACATTAGCTAATTAATTCTTTGAAGAAAAAATATTAAAAAGAGTTTCAATGGCTCTCGTAGGAGTTCAAGGCGACTCTCCCACAATGAAAATGAGATCAAACCCCTGAATTATATCCATTTTTCTTCTAAAAGTAACTTTGTCAAGAGAATTACATCCAGATCGCAGTTCCTGCATCAGTTTTTGACTATGTAAAGGGCATTTCGAAGAATATCACTTTAGAGGAGTTTTCCATGCGCTGTGAAGACGCTATCATCGAGTCGGCGTATAGCTTCACATCACAACTTTAACCTCCTAGCTTCTGAAGCAACGTAATAAGAGAAATACAAAAAGAGTGAGAGCATTATAACTTGTGACTGCCTCTTTTGGCGAAACGGGTTATAGATGCGCCTTTCATTGCAGCGATTATCAGATCAGATTATCTTATTTTCTAAAAGACATTTTACTCGTTTCACTAAGATCGCTCTAAGACTCATTTCTCGGTGTACACTTGTGATCATCTCGGCTAGGACTTTATTCAGAGTATATATTCTTGAAAATGTCTTGCGCATCGAACACCGTGAAGTGAGTCCAAGCTTAAAAAACGTTTTTTCATCTACGAGGTGTGACAAGACTGATTATATTGCCGCGGTTGGGGTAACCCTGTGGCAAATTCCTTTTCCCTTCTCCCGGCATCCTTCTTCTCTCCATTGATGTATTTGCCATCGCTCTAGATTGTTTAGTTCGCTTGCTGTGTCCCGTTGAGTAAATGTGTGTTCGTGGTGCTCGTCACGATAAAGGAAAAACGAAATCAAGAGTAACGCGTCGCGATAAAATTTTGCACCAAATTGGGTGAAGCAGCATGGTGTTCTTAGTCGAGCCTAGGTGTTTCGGTGACATAAAGAGTTAAAGTTTAAGTAAAGCTCGCATGAGCAAGTCAAAGGTGAAAACGATTGTATTTTTTGTTAGCCGTGGAATCGACCACAAAGAATTTCTTCCACCGGGGCAAACCGTAAATCAAGTCTACTATCGCCAATTACTCGAAAGAATGCGAAAACGAGTCAACAGGGTGCACCCAGACATCGCCCGTAACTGGATCCTTCATCACGACAAGACGCCGTGCCACACCGCCCTCAGTGTGTCCCAGTATGTAACCTCTAAGGGGATCGTCGTGTTGCAACAACCGCCTTATTCGCTTGATATGCTACCCTGTGACTTTTTTTTATTCCCTAGAACAAAATCGGTGGTCAAAGAAACCCATTTTGAGTCGATTGCGAATATCCAGACGGCAGTGACGAGGGTACTCGCGGACATCCCAGTCGAAGTGTTCCCGAAATGTTACGAAGCATGGAAAACGCGCTGGAATCGTTGTATAGCTGCCCAAGGGGACTATTTTGAAGGGGATGTCAGAGTTGTAGAATAATTTTGATGGAATCAGTCTCATTACTTAATTGTCACACCTCGTATGATCTCTGGTATAGCACCAAAACAAACTTCTCTTAAGGTCCCACTATTTTTTCTAAATCACTTGAAAGAGAACTCTTATTTACAAAACAACTTCAGCTTCGTTTCAAATTAATTTATTTGTGAATGCTCGATATAGTTGTTGCCAAAAAAAGCCCTTTTACTATTTTTAATGTCATTTCATTCATTGTTTTTTAACACCTACTGCCTGTGGTCATAAGTGACGTCAAGTCGCACTTTTTTTCGCCACTTCGTTGCCTGTTTTTCTTATTGCTTATTTTACCTCGCACATCATCTTCCTTTGACGGTGGTCCTGCATGTGCCCAATTACCACTGTCATCCTACCACAACGCATGTGTTATGTGATTGCTCAGCTGCCAGTTACCAGTTGAGTCGGCTGAACTTTCTGCTTCCTTGCCTGCCTGCCAGCCTACCAGCCGGCCTGACGATGACCACGAGAGCAGCCTCCAATTTGTGTGTCTCTGCCTGTGCCTCCTTGCTGCATTTTCTTATTTTCTTTGCCTTTTTACACTCACTATTATTTTTATTCCTGTTACTAGCTCCACCTAAAAAAAAAAGGAATCCCGAATGCATGCCGGCTTCTGCACTGGCACTAACCCCTCAACCTCGACAGGCTGGTTCATTCGCCGGTTCAATGGTTGTTCAATCGTTTATTGTTTTCTGCTGCTTCGATTTTTTCCTTCTCCCAATCATTGCTACTTCGGCCGTTGCTGTTATTCATGACATTGTTCTTTCTCTTTCCAGTTCACTACTTCTTTGTTTTCTTTTGAGTAACTGCGCTTTGTTTTTTTTGTTGTCTTCTTTTTGACATTGCACATGTTCTGACTTGCCGTTTGTTGTTGTTGCGGCACAATTTTTGGAATCCCTTACGGGTTGTGTAGGCCGTGTAAGGCTCTGTTCAGCATATGCTGCGGGTAGTTGTTGTTGTGTCATGTTGTGTGTGGTCAGTTTGGTTGATTACTTAATTTTATTGTTGACGTTTTGAGTGATTGCCCGTTGAGCTTTCACTTCTTTTTCGCATCGGAATTGCTAGTTTTTTTTTATGATTATTTTTTCTTTGTTAAACTTGGTTGTCTTGTTTGTGTCTTGTTTCTTCTTTCTTTTTTTATCCATTTACTTTTTGTGTCATAATTCGTTGACGTTTTTCTGTTGGGAGTTGAGAATTGATTTTTGCTTCGTTCGTTTCAATATTTCACCACTTCCTTGTGTCTCGAGGCTTTATGTTTCTTTAATTATGTTAAACTCTGTTGGGTCTGTTCCTTGCATTGTTTCTTTCAACCAAAATGCTTTAGTTTAGAGTACCTGCCTTAATCAGTGTGGATGGTACGAAATTTTGCCATGAGATGGTTTAGAGACCACTGCAGTTGCTTCTCACATCATGTTCCTCAGTGAATAAGCCAGAAATCTTGCGGCTACAAATTGAATCGAGAGACAATTATAGGTTAAAGTCTGTGCGGAAAAATCCAACGAAAGCTGGGAGCATTAAGAGCGCGGAAGTGAGGAAAAGTAGAAGCAAGTGGTTTAATTATTATCCCTTTCATCGTAGTCTGATTGGCGTAGACCCCTGAGTACCCAATGTAATCAACAGGCTCTTTGTCCTCGCTATCAGGTGCGAAACACTGTTCTTACTGTCCCAATTGGACACCTTGCCTTCCACATAAGCAGCTCCAAGAACGCTAGATCCAACCTTAGGTAGTTATATGAGGTAACCAGCTGGCCCATTATGACACCAAGTTGTGCTTGTGAAAAAACTTCACTCTCACCATCCTGTCTGCTAAAACTATTTATTGCGTTTAATGAAATCCACAAGATTGCTGACACTTGCCGCAGATGTATTGCAAAGCAGTTGCAATAAGAATCTCCGAGTTGACTGAATGCTAAGCGGTGTCGTGAGTACCCATCAGACATATGAAGCTCCAGTTTAGCAGCACTTTGTTCTTTGTTCTTTGAACACTGTTCAGATCTATTTGGTTGCATTGAGATAGATTGGTGGACTTTATCCCATATTCATTTGTCCTAATGAATTTGGACTTTTTTATAAACCGTGAATACAATCTACGCTTTATCTCCGTTCTTCTTCACAACGACTTTTCTCTCATTCTGATGTTTTTTTTTCAAGATCACCGATGAGAGAGGTTTAGTTATTAGACTTTCTGAAGTTTGACTATTGGATTTTTGTGAGGAGCTTTTTCTTTTATGTCAAAAATACACTCGGTGTATTTAGTTATCTAATCGTCGCTATCTCTGCCGAAGGACATATATTACTCGGATTTTGATGAGAGTGATTTATTACATATATTCAAGCATTCGTTTTCCTATTTATGGCTACTAAGAGCCACCTTACATATCTTAGACCCTTTGAGACATCATATTCGATCATAAAAAGCATACGATATCGACAGCAATTGGTATTCCGTAACTCGTTCTTACGCTTTATAGCCGTTTCGTAAGCATTTTCGCTTAGCAGAACCTAAAACTCAACAAAAAACAATTATCGACAACAGTCAATTTGGCCACTTAACTGCAAGCTCGTGAGAGTAAATTAAAAACGACAACAACACCGATTACAGCAATAGAAACAACGCGATAACAACCGTCGACCGACTGGCACACACACTCACTTGAGAAAATAGTTTGGAGCGGTAAAAGAGACGCGACGCTTTGCAGTTTATCACGCATCGCTGTCAAAATGTCAGTTTTGCTTAAAATGTCTGCCGAAGCGACATCATCAACTAAACGAAGGTTGCACTATACGACCCAAAGCAGCCAACAAAGCACATCTCCAGAGCTCGGCTGGCGAGGGAACGACGAAGGAGGAAGAAGATTCGCGACGACGAAATAATAATAACAATGCGTGGCGGTTGGCGAAAGCAATGGCAGTGGCAACTGGCAACTGGCAACTGGCAGTTGGTAGTTGGTAGTTGACAGCGGCAGCAATAACTTGCAACTGTTGTTGCCACTGTAGTTGCTGCCGGTCCTCTAAAGCTGCAATTGGTGCTGCTTGGCATTGGTGACAGTGTGACCATAAGAGCCAGCTTGCCAGCAGCAAGTGGTGCGATTGTGCACACATGAAAGGCGGCCGTCGCATCGTGTGACAATCACGTTAATGATTTTGTGTCGACACGGTGTGGCATGCCACCTCGGCTCCCTTGACCGTATGTAGTGTGGGCACGCATGCGCTTCTAGTGACCGTAAAGTGCCTAAGGCGTACACAAGTTTATATGTGTGAATATATGTTACGTGTTATACATGCAACACACATGCTTATGGTTGCAACACCAGCGTGCAAACGTGCCGCTTTTGAGTGAGCAGGTGCTGCGGCATTTGGGCACTTAGGTTGCCGCTTAAAAATATGTGCCTGCAGTGATTTTTATTGCTTTGCTTGCAACCACCGAGTACTTCCTTTATTCGTGTGGCAATATGTGCAGAGCAAGTGTTGATAGTATTTTGCGGCACATCCATAGGTGCATATGCGTCATGGCAACTTGTGTTTTGTCACATCATTATCAGTTGGCAACATAAACGCGCGCACACACCAACATACATGCATACGTATGCGAGTATATATATTGCGCCATGTTGCAACATTCACAATAGAGTGGGCCACGTAGTGCCTGCGGCGACAACGTTGCCGCTTTGTTGCAGATGACAATCATTGGCATTGACAGTGGCAGGCGAGCAGCAGCAGCAGCATCCAAGTAAATGTTGTTATTGTTGTTTAGACCGTTTTTGCGCTATTTTTTTACTTTTTACTAGGTATATAATGGCGTTGATGGTTGCCACTGCAGTGTTGAATGCAACAAAGCGCATGGGATTGGTGGCGGCACAAGCACGTATCTATAGGTGCGCTGCTTATGTTAGTGGCAACTGGGAATTATTGTTAGCTGTCACGCGGCATGCCATTATGAGTATGTTGCAAGTGGCAAGTAGCGCGTAGCAAGTGCAACTTAAAATTTAGCTGTCATTTGCGGGCCGAGTGACAATGTTGACATTAATGAGTTGAAAGTTTCGGCTGGCAGTTATAGCATAACATAGCATGGCACAACATTTGCTGACATGACATAACTAAACATAACCTAAGATAAAAAATAAAAATGTTAAATAAAATCGAATAAAAAAATAAAATAAATTATAAAAAATAAAATAACATAAAATACAACAAATGAAATGAAAAAATAAAATAAAATAAAATACAACAAATGAAATGAAAAAATAAAATAAAATAAAATAAAATAAAATAAAATAAAATAAAATAAAATAAAATAAAATAAAATAAAATAAAATAAAATAAAATAAAATAAAATAAAATAAAATAAAATAAAATAAAATAAAATAAAATAAAATAAAATAAAATAAAATAAAATAAAATAAAATTAAATTAAATAAATAAAATAAAATAAAATAAAATAAAATAACATAAAATACAACAAATGAAATGAAAAAATAAAATAAAATAAAATAAAATAAAATAAAATAAAATAAAATAAGATAAAAAAAATAAAATAAAATAAAATAAAAAATTATATTAAGTAAAAATAAACTACACCAAATTAAATTAAACTAATTTGAATAAAACTAAATTAACTTAAATTAAAAAAATTAAATTAAATTAAATAAGGTTAAATTAAATTACACTAAATTAAGTTAAATTAAATTATATTAAATTAAAATAATTAAATAAAAATAAATTAAATTAAACTGAATTAAATTAAATTAAAATAAATTAAGTTATATCAAATTAAATTAAATTAAACTAAATTAAATTGAGTTAAATTAAATTAAATCAAATTAAATTGAATCAAATTAAGTTAAATTAAATTGAATCAAGTTAAATTAAATTAAATTAAATAAAGTTAAATAAAATAAAATTAAACTAAATTAAGGTAAATAAAATAAAATAAAACTAAACTAAACTAAATTAAATTACATTAAATTAAATTAATTTAATTTTAATTAAATTGAATTAACTTAAATTGAATTAAATTAAGTTCAATTAAATTAAATAAGGTTAAATTAAATTAAATTACACTAAATTAAGTTGAATTAAATTATATTAAATTAAAGTAATTAAAGAAAATAAATTAAATTAAATTAAATTAAATTGAGTTAAATTAAATTAAATCAAATTAAATTGAATCAAATTAAGTTAAATTAAATTGAATTAAGTTAAATTAAATTAAATCAAATTAAATTGAATCAAGTTAAGTTAAATTAAATTAAATTAAATTAAATAAAGTTAAATTAATTTAAATAAAACTAAATTAAGGTAAATAAAATAAAATTAAACTGAATTAAATTAGATTAAATTTAATTAATTTAATTTGAATTAAATTAAATTAACTTAAATTGAATTAAATTAAATTCAATTAAATTAAATAAGGTTAAATAAATTAAATTACACTAAATTAGGTTAAATTAAATTATATTAAATTAAATTGAATTAAATTAAATCAAGTTAAATTAAATAAAATTTAACTAAATTAAACTAATTTAAGATATATAAAATAAAATAAAATAAGATAAAATAAAAGAAAACTAGATTAAATTAAAATTAAATTAAATTAAATTAAATTGAGTTAAATTAAATTTAATTAAAATTAAAATAATTTAAACTGAATTAAATTAAACTTTTTTAAATTGAATTAAATCAAATTAAATTAAATTAAGTTAAATTATAATAATTTAAATTAACATAATTTGATTTAATTTAAATTAAATCAAGTTAAATTAATAAAATTAAATTGTAAATTAAATTAAATTAAGTTAAATTAAATTAAACTAAATTAAATAAAATTAAATAAAATTAAATAAACTAAATTAAATAAAATTAAATAATCTGAAGTAAAATTAAATTAAACTAACACAATAAAATATGAAAAATAAAGTAGAATAAAGTAAAATACGATATTATAATATGAAATATAATTTTAATTGAAATGAAATAAAGGAATTAAGAATAAATTAAGGTAGAATAAAATATAATTATTTAAAATAAAATAAAACGAAATAAACAACTAAAAACTTAGCCAATTTTGTTTATCCATATGTTTGCTTACATTTACTTTATGCACTTGCAGAGCCCCCGCTTTTTCTTGCATATTTTGACATTTAATCAATTACTTTAATATTTTTGTTTTTCCTCCACCATTAAAGTCATGTAGTTGTAGATGTTGTTATCGTTATTGTAATAGCTTGTCATAATTTTCCTAACATGTTTTTCAACAACGAAAAACTTATGTTGCAAGTTAGATTTGATAAAGATCTACCGCAGGCAGCCAACGCAAAAATATATTGTGTATGCGAATGTGGATAGAAACAAAATTATAATTACATAGAAAAAAGACAAAAAAAAAATATCGGATATTCTACAATCTGATAAGGTAGTTGTGCGGGGCAAAAGCAATACATAATGAAAATCGAAACAAAAGCGAGTGTAATACATAAACCACGCACTCACACATACACATATACATAGACGCACACACACGCATACTTTTCAACAATTTCATTTAGAGAATTGTCATGTTGTACATGCCGCACACACACACTGCATGCCTTTAGCCGCGCATAGAGTATCAATTATATTGTCGTCGTTATTTTTTATACATATATTTTTTTGCCATTTTTTTTTTTTTACTGCCAGCGCCAATCGCAATGACAAACGTCAATTACTTGAGTGGGGCAGTATGGCATGCCACCCACGCTGTCAACGCGCGCGCGCGCGCTGCACAATATGTAACCACAATATACGAGTTAGTGCAAAACTGTCTGTGGCAGCTTCGCCGCTGGAAGCTGTGCGCTTGCCTTGTTCGATGTGACAAACTGATGTTGCCGTTTAACGGTAACATGCGCCTTGCGGCTGACTGTAACTGACGCACACAGAAATACAACAGAGTCATGGCATGGCAGTACCGGCAACAACAACAACAACAACTGTCGCCTTCACCAACCATTTTGACGTTAAATATGTCAATTTAATGGCAAGCTGTGCCAATGCGTTCGCGCAATCAACGGTAAAAAAAAAAATGATATGCGCGGCTGTGACATCAGCGTTTCTTTCATTGAAATGCCATAAGCAAGCAAAAAAATAAAACATAAAAATAAAAAATGGAAAAATAAGTAAATAAAACAAAACACAATAGGAAAAAGTCTTTATTGTTCGGGAGTTTCGGGCGTACTGTCGTCTACAGTCCACGTCATAGTGGAAGGCAAACGCTATCGTTTGGGCTGACCCCTATTTGCTGCAATTGCTATACCAACAATAAACCGCTGCCGAACATCTTGGGTATCGTAAAAATGATAATTCGCATAATTTCTCAGAAAATCAATGTTCACTCGCGCATATTTTTTCTCCGCCTTACCGTTAGCTGTGTGGTACAACGTTGTATGCGCATGTTTTGCTACGCCTACGCATGTTGGTTGCTCTTACTGTGAAGCATAATAACATAATTTTACTCCTCTGGAGTGATCAATTGTTCCATTGAGGTTGATCAAATACAGATAAAAAATGTTAGATTATCGCTGAAATTATTAGGAAATGGGTGGGATTGAGAGATGAGAGTAAATTTCTTAAGTTGTTGATTGCACACAAAATATGTAGTTTTGTGGAAAGAAGGTTAGAATAATTTTAAAACAAAATTAAATAATAAAAAAAATAAAAATACTCTAAAAGCAAAGGGGCTTAAAGTAATTACTGCAAACTAAACATTGATTTATTAAGAAAATGGTAGCCATAAATCTTCGCAACGTTGCCAATTATCACACTAGTTAATTCTCACCTTTTTCATTTACGCTATACAAACCTTTTCAACCACTTATTTCATACAACGTAGCAAATTTCCTCATCTAAAAAATATGTTTTACAGTGTTGCCAATTTTCTTCTTAAAATACTGTAAATTTATTTTGCTTTTTATTTTTGCACAAGTCTCCATACTAGATTCCTTAGGTAGTATATTTCCTATCTTTTATACATACATATATTGTGAGCTAAATTAATTATCATGTTTTCGAGTATTCTCGTAGCATAAGCGGCGACGTTGCCAATTTTCTGTGTAGCATTTTTAATTTTAAATTCCCTAATGGTTTTGCCCTTTACTTATCGTGAAGGATTTAACCAGCTCACCAAATTTTCTTATGTTCTTTTGAACACTACAAGGCGCTTGAAAGCGTAGTGTCTTTAGCTTTATTGCGATGTTGCCAATTTTCCTTAGTTGACTTCGAATTAGTTTGGAAAATAATTACAACAGAAAACAGACCATCAAATTGTGCTGGAATGAAAATTTCAAGCAAAATTTATTAATTATGTTATGGCGTTGGCGATGTTGCCAATTTTCTGACAAATTTCTATGATTACTTAATGTCTATTCATAACAGTTAACTTATGAAACCAAGCCACCAACGTTTTCTTTTATACCTTTGTATGCTTTCAAGAAGATTCTTTTCGGCGTACACTTTCTAGACTTACTGCAATGTTGCCAATTTTCCCTAGTTATTTTTAAGTAAATATTTTGGAAGACAAAACGTCAATTGATTGTGTTATGCACATTTCAAATAAAATTTTTTATTCATGTTATAGCGCTGGCGACGTTGCCAATTTTCTGTGTATCTGTTCATTATGTATTGACTATATTTTCTTTGAACAACTTAACGAGCACTTATTCTTGGCAGCTAATTTTCATTATGACCCTTCAGGGTTGAATTTATTAATTTTTTGCTGCGTTGCCAATTTTCATTGCATTATTTTCAAGAATTGTTAAATTGGTTTAAAAAAAAAAAGAGTTACTTCGTTGCGAAATACTTTTAGTTATATTTACAACGTTGCCTAATTTCCACGTAAAGCTTTCAACTATTTTCAAGAGAATTAATGGCATTCATTATATTTATCTGGAAAGCAATGTACTATGTTAAGATCTTCCTAATAGTTAAAATTAATCATTTAATATGCAATAGCAACGTTGCCAATTTTCCTTGCTTAGTTTTTAATTATTTCAAAAGAGTATTATCCTGCGTGACATTGTTCCAGAAGGTAAGGTACTTAACTAATTCCTTCTAAAGAGATCAAAGAACCATTTAGCTGTTGTACCAACGTTGCCAATTTTCATTGTCTATTTTTTCACTCTTACTCTTAGGAGTGATATTACTCCCGAAGACATTTTAATGAATTAATAAGATAATAAACCTTTTCAATATCTAAAACGAAGTTTAAGTCAAAGTTGCAGTGTTGCCAATTTTCATTACATACCTTCATCACTCGGCTTTCTCTTAAATATTTTGCCTTTGCTTTATTATGATAAAATATTTAACTTACAAGTGTCAAGCTTTCTCTTACAACAACACAGTGTCATAATAATTTAAAAAAAAATTTGCCGAAAAAAGCGGGTAGACACCTCTGAAATAGCAATTTCGCAAAAAATATTGCACATAAAAATCCAATCCAGATCAAAACACTACACAAACCATTAACTAAATCAATAGTCGGTCGCTGCAGTTGTTGGGCCATTAGAAAAGTCGCCAGCTCGTATATCCTAATCAAAAGTCATACGATTCGGACGACGGCATAGCGGTGAACACAGCACATGCGCAGCGCTCGTACACATAAATTCTAACCAATTACGGCATAATCATAAAATCGGACATTACAAATGTCTACACAAACAAATGAAGCAATGAATGGGTGCAGGGAAGAGAGAGAGAGAGGGAGAGGGAGAGAGGGAGGGAGAGGTGGAAAATAAACGTAAGCAAAATACTGAAGCAAGAAAACACTGCAGAGTGTGGTGTGTGGACTCTACAGACTGCAGATGTTCTTTGCTCTTATTGTTGTTGTACGGAAAAGAGTGTAAACATTGGCAAAATGCCAATTGCTCAATAAAGTAAAATGAAATTGCTCAATAATTTCGCGCGGCCATTTGATTATGTACATGCAACATCGCTAGGTACCAGCAGAACTATAAATGTAGACACATATAAATATGCATGCCATAAGTGGCGGTGTGTGTATGGATGTGCGTAACGAAAGAGAGGGAGAGAGCGGGAGAGAGTGGCAAGAGCAGTTGTGTAAAATATTGGCAACTTTAACGCGCGGGCGACGCGCTGTGGCAGCTAATATCAAGCCATGAAGACATCACAACAAACGCATGTTGCAATTTGCCTACAAGCGCGCCAAAACAATCACAACAACGAGCCGCCGCAACAACAACAACAACAACAGAACAATGTTTAAATAAATAGTAACAATTGGCCGGCGACAAAGATATCAGCTAAGCGGCAACTACAACGTGGACAACGTCCAACGGTGTGCTAACAACAGTGCAACAACAACAATAACAATAATGTTAAGCACGCTGTATGTTGCAAGAATTGGACATGAGAAGTAGCGAAAGCAGCGCAGCAACGAATGCAACGAAACGCAAATTAACAGTGCGCCGCGCCGCGCCGCGCCGATAATGATGATGTTGCAGATGTTGCAACAAATGCGCGCACTCGCATAGACTTATTGTACAACAAATGTGGCTACAAAAACAAAATTTGCCAATAATGCGCCGCAATTTTGGTTGAAATACGCGCAGGCAGCAGAAAATAGCGGCAATATTATGCTTGCCACAAGCTTGAAAATAAAACACAGCAACTTGCAACAACAACAACAACATATTATGGCAATACGAGTACAAGCGTACGTACGCGGCTTGCAGACAGACATTACAACAGAAAAAAAAAACAAGCTTGCCACAACAACAACAACACCAACAATAGCTGCAATATGCAACATGCGCGCACACACATTGTTAAGCGCTATCGATGCGTATGCAACAAATGGCAAATGCAAGACATTTCAACGGCAACAAACGTACATATGTTTGACTACATGTAAATAAGTATTGATATGAGCGTGTGCATGTGCTTAGCTGTGTGGCAAGCGCAGCATTTTCCCATCGGAAAATCTAAAGTCATAAACTGTAAAGCAAAAAAAACAAAAAATCTCGCAACAAAAACCATTTTTGGCTCAATTTTAAGGATGTTGCACGATTGCTGTCTGCGTAGCAATTTTACCAAAGCCGCTATGTCCGCTGTTGCTGCGGCGTGGCTGAAGTCGTGTCGTGTGCGTTTTGTGGTTTGCGCATGCGCAAATTGCGTCGATAATTCACCCAGCAATTGAGGTGATTAAATTGGTACATGCCTGCCGCTGTTGTTGCCTGCCACGACGTAGTCTATGCATGCATGTGTGTGTGTGGCACAAACAAGCAAACAACATCATCTTCAGCTAGCCTACGTACGTCGTTGCCGCGTACGCGCTGTCGTCTTTAGCCGCGTTCGTCCGCGTTCACCCGCTTGGTCCGCCGCAAGCGCATTGAATAAGTAGATTTCTTGAGTGGATAAAATATAGGCGAATGTCACTTGCGACTCAGCAAATGCGCGCGCTCGCTCTCTCTTCACTACCAACTTAGAGCGGTGAGCGGCGCAGCAACAAATGCGCGCTTATATTTGTGTACGGAATTAGTTGGAAAATTTATGGCAGGTCATGGAGAAAGTTACTAGATTGAAACATGCAAGCTTCGGACTTGTTGAGTTGTCTTCTTTTGTTACTGCTGTTTTTTTTTTTTTTTGTACCTTTTTGACGTTGAATATGTTGCAAAGAAATCTCTTTTGCCGTCTGTGAAATCAATTTACTCTGCCCAACTGCTTTACTACCATTATTATTATTATACTTGCTGCTTGTCCACCTCTCCCTCTTTCTCCCGCTGTGTTTTATGCGACGGCATTTATTCTTCCTTGGAATGCATAAAATTGCTTTGCTTACTTAATGCTCAGGGAAAATGTTGGCATATAATTTCTGATTTAGGATAAAAGTGATATTATATATTAATGTAAATATTTATGTTGAAAATCTACCGCGCGCACACACACTGAGTGATGTCGGTGAAATGAGAATTTATGGCTGCAATAGAAAATCAATAGAAGCAAGAAATTGGCACACTTTTTACCACAGACATTTCGTGAGAGAGTTTGGATTATTGTATTTTATTCTCATAGTTTTGGTGGCCACGCAATGGTGTTTAGAGAAAGGCGCGAAGCAAGAGAAGGGAAAATGAATTTCATTTTGTCTATTAAAGGTTGAATTGTTCTGAAGTTAATTCCATTTTGACTGTTTTAATGCGCTAAGCTTTAACTTTAAATGCAGTAAATGCAGAAATAAACTTTGTGGATAAAAGGGTTCCGAAAGTTGCTCTAACTGCTTTGAAAGGCCTAATAAAAAAAGAGTTTTTCCCTCTCCTCCGCTGTCTTGCGGGAAACTTAGTCATAGAGTTAGACTACGTTTTGTCGACTGGCTGTTAAGCCTTACATAGATCTGTTGTGACTTTATACCGTTAGATGGAGGTTCACTTTAAATAGTTATAAAGTAGTCCTTTCCTTGGTACTGGCACGTCAACACATTTGGCAAAGTTTGGAAGAGCTTTGATAGCCAGTTTTGACATTTCTACCAATTCTCTCAACAGTGAAGCTCCGAAATGTCTAAGATACGTAGGCTGCTATATATAGGTCTGGCCTAGGCAACACTAAGTGTTGCGAGGTGCAATCTGACATTTCCATTAGAAAGTTTGACATTTTTTAGCATAACATCACTCAGAACGTTTTGTCATTTAATCGTGAATTGTTTTATTTACAGGGAATTAAAAAATTCATCTCGGCCAAAAAATGGAATTAACTCGTGAACATTTTCGTGCGATCATTTTTCACAACTTTCGACGTGGATTATCACGGCAAGAGTGCATCGATGAACTAAAATCTTTGTATGGCTATGAAGCACCATCCTATAGCACTGTGAAAAACTTGTACAACGAATTCAATCGTGGCCGACGCTCGCTCAAAGACGAATTCCGTGAAGGTCGTCCAAAAACAGCCGTTGTGCCAGAAAACATCGATGCCGTACGTGAACTGGTAATGCAAGACCATCATGTAACATACCTTCAGATAGAGGCATGCCTATGCATTTCTCCCACCAGCATACATTCGATATTGCATGAACACCTGTCCGTAAAAAAGGTTTGTTCTCGTTGGATCCCGCACAATTTGACAATCGCTCAAAAAAGGCTCGTGTGGATTGGTGTAAAGAAATGCTGAAAAAATATGATCGCGGTGCTTCAAAAGACGTTTATAAGATCGTCACAGGTGACGAATCATGGATCTACGCGTATGAGCCCGAAACAAAACAGCAATCGACCGTGTGGGTCTTCCAAGACGAGCCAAATCCAAAAAAAAAAAAAAAAAATCCGCTTGCGTGCGATGCCAGTTAGTTGTGGTCTGTCATTTAGCCTACAACTGCCTTGCATTCTTTTAAAGATCACGTAAGCAACAAAATTTAGACCGCTAGATCCTTGACACTTTTGGAAGTCTCATCAAATATTTCGCTTCTCAGAATATCTTTGTGGTCTAGAAACCACTATGTTATACTCAGCTGGTTCCCTACAGCCATCTTATCTTCAGCATACTTGCTTCTAAAAATAATTTCTAATGTAATAGGATGTGAAATTATTGTTATAAATGTCGTTTGGCTATCAAATTATGCGTAGTTTGATATTTTTAATGTGATTTTTTGCGTTTGTAGGTATCTCATCAGCTTTCTTTGCCGGGAAGACGTCCGCCTGGAAAATATGGCATTAATCCTGAAGCTTGTAGGATTGCCTGAGCTGGAGCTTAGCGCAAAAGATAGCCTCTCAATCAATAATTTTTTACAAGTCCTTGGCGGATTAAACGTACCTACGCTAACCGCACTCGTTTCTTTTAGCTTTAAGCCTCTTTTTTCCATATAAATCGTAGAGATACTCGTATATGGTCTATTTTGTCTACAATATCCTTGTTTACTTAACCTATGTCTGAAGGTTCAAGCTGAAAATTCACTCAACATCACCAATCTTACAGCAGATTTCTGTAATGTCTGGCCGTAAGCTACCCCACTAAAGCACCATAGAGTATCATTCGCGTAACTATTGCTGCCTAACACCAATGCGGCCAGTTGATAAGACCCACGTTGCACCTAGCTTCTTCTTACATGCTTTAAAGGCAGTCACTATTAGAACTCTTTCACGCTGTCCTCCACAATGAACTTCCACATTAGCGTGCTATCAAAAATTACCGCATCCATTTTACCGGCATTTACTTCTACTATTGGCTACCATTGACTTTTAAGATTTCTCCATCATGTTATTGGGAACTTGACCGTCGCTAATATTGCTATAAAATCTGCATAGCCTAGCTGTTTTCCCCGCAAGCTAAATCAGAAACTCATTTGTTACAATTGACTACAGAAGCGATGACAAAACACCCGCCCGTGGAGTTTCTTTATGCCTTTAAGTACTAGCCTGAGCAATATACGTTCATTTCACTCTGAGTTAATCCTTTTGTACAATTTACTTTTTATCCGTAGTAGGATGGTTGGGTTGTTTCCAGACTACTACACATGATTACATCAATGGAGAAACATTTGGATACTTCACTTATACGTATACATAAAGATACACATAACGTGTACCTTATCCCCTAGAGCTCTTTCTGCATTTAGTGCTAGTGTCTTAAATGCAATCTTAGGGGATCTACTTGTACTTGTTCTTTATACCAGGTATGTTAGTTGAAATTTTTTCGATAAAGAAAACACTTAATTTTCAGAGGAATCTCAAAATTTTTTTATTCAAAGTATTGACCATTGGTTTCTACACATTTCGCCCATCTCTCAAGCAAATTATGGATACCATTCCAAAAAACTTTTTCTCTTTCGAGGCAAACCATTCGACGAGCCATTTTTCGACTTCTTCAAAATTTGCGAAGCACTGCTCTGCCAGGGAAAAGGTGATCGTCGGACGGAGCGAGGTCTGGAGAGTACGGCGGGTGCGATAATATTTCCCAATTAAGTGTTTTTAATGTGTCTTTCACCAGTTTAGCGGTATGAGACGGCCTGTTGTCATGTTGCAAGATAACTTTGCCATGTCTTCGGGCCCATTCCGACCGTTTTTCGATCAACGTATGATTCAAATTGATCATTTGCTGTCGGTAGCGATCCGTGTTCACCGTTTCACCAGGTTTTAACAACTCCACTTACACCACACCACACTGGTCCCACCAAACACAGAGCATTGTCTTACGGCCAAAGCGATTCGGCTTTGCAATCGATGGGCCAACTTCACCAGGGGAAAGCCATGATTTTTTTCGCTTCGGGTTCTCAAAATAAATCCAATTTTCGTCCCCCGTGACAATTCGATGCAGAAAAGATTTACTTTCAAATCGTTGAAGCAGCATTTCACAAACGGTTTTTCGATTTTCCATTTGTCTATCGTTCAGCTGGTGTGGCACCCATTTTCCATACTTCTGGATCTTTCCCATGGCTTTTAAACGTTGGCAAATAGCTCCTCGAGTCACATGTAGTGTTTCTCCCAATTTTTGTTGCGATTGTGTTGGATCAACATCCAATAACGCCTGCAATTCCTCGTCTTCGAACTTTTTCACTGCACCAGGATGTTCATTGTCTGTCAAATCGAAATTGACGAAACCATGTCTCACATGTTCTAGTCACTGGAACATGTTCACCATAAGTTTCTACCAGCAGCCAGGGAGCTTCAGCTGCTTATTTCTTTTGATGAAATAAGAAAAGCAACGAATGCCGCAAATGCGATTTACTTGGAACGAAACTCGACATATTCACTGAGGTAAACAAATATGACGCTATTATTTTGGCGGAATGTGACTTACGTATTTTTGTAGGTTAATGTCAATAGAAAAAAATTACATACATGCCAAATCATGAAAATTTATACATATTGCTAGCGACATCTAATAGTAAAACCGGCACACTTCAACAAACACACCTGGTAGCTACGTATGTTTTCGAAACCAAAAACCCAGTATTTTGGACCAAATCTTTTTCCGAACCCATTTGATGACCCGATATAGGTAAAAGCTGTTGTGGTAGCGCTGGGACCTATAAGCCCCGCAGTATTGCGTGGATAATCAACCTTTGTGTTGGAAGAATTAACTGTAAGCAAGAATTTACCGCTGGAAAACTAACTTGCAACCAAGTGCGTCACTAAATTAATGGTGACTATTTATTTGATGTATGTTTGTTTGCCGACGTTAAAATTAAGTCTGGCTCTTTGCCACAAAGCTTGTTTCTCTGCGCACACACCATCAATTGTCCTCAGCTAAAAATAAAACAACAAAAGTCAAAAATTAACTAAAAAAACAATTTCTATGTGCGTCATGAAATAACAAATACCTACTAAAATATCGAATGGTGTTTCTATCCACCACACACTCTCTTCTTCCGCCCGTATCTACATGCAATTTGGTGTGTTAAGTGCTTTTGTTGCAAGTTACAAGCAAACGACCATCAACCTAAATGAAGACATAATTTGACATAAGTGACGTCAAAGTTCAAACTAAAAGAACCATTGAGAAGCCTAAGTGCATTTAAATTAACCAACTGAGTAGACGCAAGTCTAAATTTTGTAGCGAACTGCGAACGTACACATACATCGAGACAGAGGTTGGAAAGAACGCATGTCGAAAATCGCTGGTCTTGTAGTGTACTAAGAGTTGCAAAAAGTCAATAACAACTGGCGTGAACGAATGAAAATACATTGTTGTTGTTGTTGTAATTGTTATTGGTAAAAAAAAAAAATGTTCGACACACCCACTAAAGCCAGCGTGGAAGAAAACATAAAAATCGCCTGGTAGGCTGGCAGCTGTAAATGAAAAAGTGGTCAAAGTGTACTTTAACACTTCGATGCGTGATGAGCTTGCTACATATAACTAACTGTATGCCGTGTGGCAATATGTCTTAAGACACTTTCTTTACGCCACAGACGCTTGCATTGCGTCTGCTCTGCAGAAAGACGAGTCCGCGGACATACATATCTAGCAAACCTTCAATGCCAGACAATGAGTGTCAATCTATAAGAGTGCGAGTGCGCGCGCGTGTGCGCTCAAGCAACATATATTCTATTGAAGCCAGCAATGTTTTTGCTGCATGTTGCAGGTATGGTTATGGCGCGTAAGAAAAAAAAACCAGCACATTGCCGCTTGACGCGCTCGGTTATCTGTCAAATATGCGATTAATCTCAATCAAAAATGTCGACAACAGTGATGAGCCGCAGTGCACATGCACGCACTCCACCACTACACCGACTGGCTACAAGTATGCTCACAATTTTTTTTATATATATTTTGCCAACTTTTTGCTTTTTCCTTTTGCCTTATTTGGATCCATTCATCTTGGTAAGCGCGCTTTTAAGTGCTGTGCACATTCGCGATCCCAGTTGATGCGCATCAACGTCAACACTCACATTGATTATGCGATGGACAACAAGTTCTGGCTGTGTGTCATGTGTTTTGTTGGCGCTGTTGTTGTTATTTAGCTTACACACAACAACGCTCTTTTTGCTTCACTTTTGATATGACGAATTGCTCGATGGACGGTTGGCTATTGCGAATATCATCAAAGGCTCTTCGCTTCCAGTTCGCCCGCCGCTCACACACACACACACGTTGTACCGAGTATGTAGTACCATTGTGGTCCATCTCTATACGTACTGGCTTCGTTATATGGCATTTGTGGCACTTACTGCGGCACTTGTGGCATGCAATAAGCCAGCACATTTGCTGTGTTGTGCAATAATTGAGATATGAACTCGGCAATTTTTCATTGCGCGCGCGCGCCTATTTTTACACTTCAAACGCGCAATCCGCGTGCACACTTAAGAACGGAAAACTAAGCAGAGTTGATGATCCTGTTGCTGTTGTTGTGTTGTGGACAACACAATTCGATCATTTGCGCGTAAAAGTAGACAAATGTAGTAAATAGAGATCGAAATGTTATGCAGGTAAGATGGCTCAAAAGCCTATACCAGGCAGGCAGGAGGAGTGAACACTTCTTGCAAGCGAATTATTTGTTTCTATTGCAAGCTCACCCCGTTGGTCGTACAATCTTTGGAACCTCACCTAACCAGCTGGTTCTGCGACACGCCACCAGACTGTTGCCTCCACTGCTCTCTCTCTGTTGACTGTAAGCCCATTGTTGGTCCATACACCTGAGCGACCATGCAGCCGGCTGCATCTTAAAATAACTTAATTGTCACTCAATTACTCAGTTTTCAGCTAAAAGCATTCATTTCTTTGACTTAACGTCAGGCGTTGTCAAAAGAAGAAGAAAAACGAAGGGCGCTGCGGCGAGTGCCACATAAACAGCGTTGGTTTTTGTAGAATCACACTAAAATTTCTTATTTATTTTATGTTGTACCGAGTGATTTTAAACTTTTCTTTTCGTTGTACTTCCTTATACTCTTCCCTCTCTTCACGGTTCTTCTCGCTGCATAATTGTCTTCCACTGAATCTTTTTTTTTTTCTTTTGGGCTTGCGCCTCCTCATCTTTAAGGCTTTGAATTGAAATTGATGAGCTGAGACAGTTTTTGGCCAAAGGGCAATAGGCATAGACTATTTCTTTGGATCCTTTAGGCCTTTCTTTTGAAAAAATATAAAAAGCTTTCTAAATGCTTGCAGAATTTTGACTAAATACTATTGCAGAGTTGTTTTTGCGTTGATTTTATCTCTTTCAGTATAAATTAGCAATTCTCAACCGTGTTATTAAAGCTTTCTTGAGCTTGCCGTAGCGGTTCATCATTTAGCTCTTCATAAGAACATCAGTAAAGTTGAAAAAGTGAACCAGGGGGATTTTTCATCAAATTTGGAGAGCAACCCTGCTCTCTGCCTGGCATAGCTCTTACTCCCCATTTCCTCCGTTATTATATTTATTGCTCGTTTGAGTTCTTTTATAAAGCTACATAATAGGTTCATTGTGCTCACCGCCATTCCCAACTATGCATTAGCGAACAGCTCACTCAATTTTAAGAACTATTGTATTTTAGAGAGAGACCGTCGTGAATTAAGTGACGTCTTGATCGGTTGAAGGCCGAACACTCACAAAGTGCTAAAGCGTTTCGTAATTTTTTACGCATGCTCTGCACTCATCCAATGCCACTTTACCCAGCTTGTGGAGATGATAGCTCAATGACTGAAGCCCCGTTAATACACCTATAATAAGGGTAAGTGGATTGAAAGTTAATAGTTTGGCCTGCCTACAGTTCACGCTGCCTCACAAAAATACGAGGGTATATGCTGCGTTGAAAGTGCGCCAGGATTTCAAGTGTTCCTTCATGGTCCGCTTCTTAAGAGAACATTTAAAGGCGCTGAATCATCTGAAGCAGTCAATGGTGATACCTGTGAGAGCAGGCTTGCTAACCTTTCCTTTGCCTTCTACATCCGTTTGAATAGAGACTAAAGTAATATTATATTTACGGTGTTTACCCATGTTAGATGTTCTCACACATTTGAACTTTTTGTTAACACTTTTAACCGCTGACCATCTGTGGGGTTGCCACACACCACTTTTCATATATAAATGGCAATTTGTAACCGCTGAAGGGATTTTCGGCCGAGCTCCTCCTCCAATTTGTGGTTTTGCGTCTTGATGTTTTTCCAACAAATGGAGGGACCAACAGTTTATACTAAGCGCCCCCGAACGGCTGTCGGAGGGGTTGATATTTCCTGCCGAAGGGCGACCGCAGTAAGAAAACTTAAATTAATTTTCCAAATGGTAGTACGCAATGCTAACCACCCAGCTACCGTGGCCGCCACCATTTTTCATACAATTCTTGAATTCAGAAGAAAGTATTTTAATATTTTACTAGGTTAAAAAAATCTCTCTGACGGGGGAGACTCCGAAAAATTCAAATTTCTATAAAATTCTCTTCTTAAACACAGAAATAGTTCCGAAATTATTAATTAATTTACACCTACGAAAATTAAGTACAATGTCTGTGTCGTGCTAAACGTTCAAGGTAACCGTGAAAAGGAAAGCTTATACCAGCTGTGAGCTACCTACTCTCTCTCTCTAGTATGGAAAAATGGGCAGAAGGAAAGACCATTGGAAATACGGAAGTTATTCCTATCTATACTTATGGGTCTAAATAGAAGGTACCGATGGGAGCAGGGTTCCTACGTGATCGTCCCAATAACCAATGACAAAAAATTTATCTCCCGAGCAGAGATTGTGGGCACTTCTGAATGTGCCAAGTGGGTAAACAAATTTAAGACGAAGAATTGGGGACATTGCTCGACGCAGATGCATGCCAGACGCAAGAAGAACTTGCAAAAGTATTAGGAGTTGATCAAGACAATTTTTTAACAATAAAGTCTTAATTTTCGAAAAAAACCGCATTGTATATACCCATTACACGATAAAATTATATGGTAACCCCAACAGTAAAGTTATAAAATAGTTGGCAACCCTCTGAATAATATATAGCATACAGATTGATATAATTTTTTGATAATTTTCAAATTTATTTGGTATGATAATGAAACAAAAAATAATATAAAACAAAGTTTCTTAAAAAAAACGATATGGCAACCATACTACTAAAATAGTAAGCGTTTTAGTAAGTTCAAAATTTTTCACAGATTACCAAATTGTATATGTAGTTAATTTATGATTAATTTATTGTAATTGAAAATGTTAGGAATGATTGAAAAAATAGTTATTGATACATAGGTATGTATATACTATGTTACAATTTCTTCACTTAATTTAAGGTTAGCTGCGTAAATTAAAAAGAAGGAACATTAAAAAAAATTAATATTAAAATTAATATTGGTTAAATTCGTTTTTCTAAAAATTAATTTTTCAGAAGCATTTTTTTTTTTAATTTCAATATTTTTCGTAAATAAACTCAAAACGTTTTACTTGTAAATGAGATAAATATTTCTAGTCATTTTAAATGTTTTTATTATATTTTTTTATTTTTTTACGACTAAAAATTTTTTGTAAATTATAGGTAGGTTTTTATTTTTATTTAAGACATTTTGTAAATTTTTTTAATCAAAACACATTCAAAATTTTATTCTATTCATTATGTATATTTTCATTATATTTACGTTTAAAAATTTATATTTTTTAAATTTTATTTTTTATTTAAAAATACAGATTTTTATTATATTTACGATTAATAATATGTTGTGTTTTTTATGCAAAGTTCTTATTATTTCTTTTTGAATTTTTTTAAATCAAATTTTTTTAAATTCAAATTTGTCTTCTATTAAAAATAGATATTTTTATTATATTTACGATAAAAATTTTTTTTCTTTCTTATGCAATATTTTTATAATTTTTTTTAAGTTTTTTGAAATTTATTTTTATTTTTGGTAAAAATTCAAGTTTGTCTTCCATTAAAAATAAAATTTTTTATTATATTTACGGTTAGAAATATGTTTGCTTTTATATGCAAAATTTTTATAATATTTCATTTTAATTTTTTTAAATTAATTTGTTTTTTAATTCAAATTTATCTTCCATTAAAAATATATATTTATATTAAATTTATTTATTTTTTTGAAATTAACTCAAAAATTGGGTTTTTAAGCATATGTATATATATTTTTAACAAATTTTGTTTTTAATTTGTTGTTTGTCAATTAACAAATTTTTATACATATACATAGTTCTTCGAAAATTGGCTAACATGTTTTTTATTTGAAAACTGCATTCAAAAAATCGTTTCAGTTTACCAAAACAGTCACAGAGGCGTCAAACACATCAAAGATTGTTGTAAACAAAAATATGATTTATCGGCAGCGAAGCTGAATAAAAAAAATGCTCACTAAAGCAGTAGCAATCCTCAACAGCTAAGGTGTCAGCGAATTCTGCAATAAAAATATATTAAACAGCGACATTTCGGCAGTTGCATTGACGGTGAACTCCCAACAGCAGCAGCGGCAGCACAGTATGCGAGGCGGCAAACAGCTATCTGTTTATATATTTTTTTTTGTTTTTTTTATTTATTTTTGCACTTATAGTAAGTATATACCTTTATTTTTTGCCACCTCAGGTGCAATCAGCGGCTATCTTCGCCACTGCAGCAAAGCATCAAAACAACACCAACCGAGCTCAGCGACATTTAACAACAACCATAGATCATCATTTCTCTTATCGCGCTCGACAACTTACGTGACCACAGCATGAGCTCATCGCCTGGTCGGTCGGTTGGCTGCTGAATGTCTGGAGACGACCGACGCTGGCGACAGAAGGTATGGCAGACAGTTAGACATTTAGCGCTGACCTGCCACATTGGAAAGGAAACAAAAAAAAAAACAAAAACAAAAACAAAAAAAAAACTGACAATCGCAATTTGCTTTGAGCGTTTTGAAAGATACACACATGTGTATACATATTTATATAAATGTTAAAAAATATATACCTATATGTATATATGGAAATTTGAAAATTTTGTTTATTTGCCTACGGCGTTGTAGGGTTATCAGCTGGAAACCGCATTCTGTTTTATATATATACAAACTTTGGTTGCGATTTCGAAAAAGTGTAGGTTTTGTTTATAGGTACACATATATAATATTTATTTATAGAATTTATTAAATAAATTTAAAACGAAAATAAGCTACAAGAATTGCTGATCAGCTTCGGAATAATAGAATGATGCCAAATTTAATCCAAATAAGAATATTTATATTCTCAATATGCTGTAGCCAGGTAAGTCCATCTTCTATGGAAGCGATCATTGCTGTTGGCTCAGAAAATTTTGTTCATTGTCTGCTCAAGCTTCGGAGTAAGAACTAGCAGGTAGCTTTCTAGAAAAAAGTTTTCCTTTACTCCACTTATCTTTATTTCACCAAATTAGTGCTTGAAATACCCAAGTCGCTAAAGATTCTGTGTCTTGGAAATGAGAATGATTCGATGGCACGCAAGATCGCCTAAATCTTAGAAACCGTACCCACTTTTTACTTACGCAAACTTGAAGAATTACAATATAGTTGTAGGCCTAATTACAGACCAAAAACTATTGGAATCTCGCGCAAACGGTAGCAGTGAAACTTGAGTGAGACGTCGAAACACCTCTGCTGCCTCAACTAGAACATTTAGAAGCTTCGTTGTTCAGACAACTAGGGAAAGTTTGTAAAATGTCCCTTTAAATTTCAGAAGAAAAGAGACAACTACTTTAACTCTAATTAAATTGAAGCATTACTAACGACCAATAGGTCTACGGAAAGCGTAGCGTCCAGTCAATATAAACTAACTTAACCTTAAACTCAAAATACCTGCTTTATAAGGAGAGAATTTTTCCAACTTGGAACTAGAACTTTTATCGGAGATGACCACCAGGGATCTCTGAATAATAGGGCTTTCTCAGTTGTCTGTTTAAGTAGGAATAAAACATAATTTCGCATGGGTTACGTTTTTCATGGAGGCCTCTAAGTAGACCGAAGTGCTACTTTTAAAGCATTCTATGACTTCTGTCCTGTTCGTTATTTCTCAGTCGACGCTGTCATAGTTCTCAATACTTTGGTCTATTCATACTCATTCTACGAACACTCTCTTAAAATGGGTTTGCCAACTGCAGAGACTATGGTATATGATGTAATATGATTCAGCTGTTGTTGTTTCGATTGATAAGTACCTACATAAAATATATAAAACTATCAGAAAAATAGTTGAATTGAACGCGAAGTCAAGTTCTCTCTGACCAATTTGAAACAATCGTAACTTAAAGAAGAAGCAGTAGAATGAGAGAGAGAGACTTATGAGGAGTGACAGCTTTTAATGTGGTAGGGATTGTAGTGAAACAAGTTTTTGGTGTATATAGTTGGTGCTCTAGTTATAACCTTTAAAACGATTTTCGATGCCTCCGGACGGCTGATGAGCTTTTAAGAGAAGCCTTCTGCCAAGAGGTAGGAATTTGAAATAATTGTCCGACCAGAGTTTAAACACATGACCCTCGACATAGTAGTATGCACCTTAAACCACTTGGCTTATGTGGTCGGGAAGTAGATACTTTCAAAAATTCCTCCATAAAAAATCAACTGAAAAATAAATAAGCATCCTGAAGCCTCAGAAATACTACATCGTCTCCAACGATATTTTGTTATTGGATTTCATCATGATAAGCTTATTGATAACTCATAAAAAACACATTTTACCCCCTCACCCTTTCCTTTTCTATAGAACGAAAATTCACACTCCACTGCTTTTCAATGCAATAGAGCTTTCGCAAAAGCTTTCTCACTACATATTTACGATGCTACACATAACGCATCTGCTCACGCTAAATGAATGTAGATCGCGTTGACATTGCACTTGTAAACTAAACAAAAGCGAGAATAAGCACGAATGTCAAGTTCAAAAAACAATAAAAAAAATATAAATAAAAAAGCTCACGACAATACACGAATAACAACGAAAGTATTGCACTATTTATTTTTAGTATGCATCGCAGGGCAACAACAACAAATGTCGATCACACGCATACACAATCGCTCAATTTGAGAAATATTTAGAGCAGTGCAATGCGGGAGATGCGCAACAGCACGCATACAACTATTGAGTGATGCGCGCATCTACCGAATCGCTCTTTCAAGTGCGATCTCTGTACACCGCTGAGCGCACTGCAAAGGGTAGAACGTTGTGCGCAATGAGTGATGTGGGGGTGGTTGCAATGCATCGCATATCGGAAAATTTCGCTGCACACGAGAAAACGCGCCGCATAGTTAGTGCTCTCACCATTGCCGCTCGCTCAACTATGTACACGATTCGCATAATTGTGTGGACGAACGTGCGCTGATCGGCGATTGCGCGCAAAAAGGAAAAGTACGCGCTCGAAAAGCTTGATACAAAAAAAAAAAACAAAGAAAACGAATTCACGCGCCGCGTCACGACAACCACTTTTTCGCTTTAATTATGCACTGCAGCAGCAACTGCGAAATGTGTGGCGATCGTGGCTCGCTCTGGGTGCATTGATGCGTTGCGCGAGCGCGTCGACATATGTGATTGTGCGCGTCATACACGTATACTCACACACATAATAGTGCTTATGTAAGCGTACATAGGCGTGCAATACCGCGCCCGCGTCCTCTTACATACCCCCCGATTTGCAACCTTTCACTCACTTTTGCTGGCACTGCTGCTGTTAAGGGAGCGTACCTACGGTTCTTCGCTCCCCGCGCTACGCCTCATCATCAGCATTCAGCGCGCTTGTTGTCGTAACTTTTGCGTAAATGATCGTGATTAGCTACAGTAGCGACAGCCACAAAAAAAAATATAAATAAAATAAAATTAAAATAACTATATGTGCATCAAGTGGGTACTTATGTGTGTGTGTGTGTGTGTGTGTGTGTGTGTGTGTGGACGCTCACTTTCGTGCTCGCTGCTCGCTTATCGACTGACAATTGCCTTTAAGTGTATGCTGTAGCGCTTTGGTAGCGACGTTTCACAGTTGGCTGTTCAATGCGACGCGGGCGTTATGTGGTGTTGGCGGCAACGTCGCATCAGAACAACGTTCGACCTTGACAATGAAAATTGTTATGTGCATTTTTTGTTGTTGTAAATATATATAATGTTTTGTTTTATTGTTGTTATTTTTATTGTGAAGCGATATTTTCGCTTTTTATTTATATGACTGCATTCGAACGTATTTATATACATTCATTATGCACACATGCACTCTATACATATGTATGTATATGTACATACAAATGTATGTATGTATATATTGCGCGGTTTTTTGTACATTTTATTTATTCGCAATTTTATGGTGTTTTCGATTTAATTTTATGCCTTGCGGTATGGGTGTTATTGTTTCGAATACTCTTTCCCTTTTTTCGCTGCATTTTTTCATCTAGTTGTAGTCGCTGCTTTGTTGCAGCCACTGTTGGCAAAAGGTTTCGCGTTGTTTCGCAATTGTCGAGTAGAATTATTTTCGCTTTTCACTTTATTTAGGTATATAATATATATATATATATATATATATATATATACGTACGTAGAGATCTATGCGTATATAAAAATATATGTGTCACTTATATAAATTTTATTTTATTTTTTTTGGTTAAATTATTTTATTTTTTATTCTTTTTTTTATTGTTTTATATTATTTAATTTCTTTAATTTTATTATATTATATTTTTTTTTTTGCAATGTATTTTATTTTTATTTTATTCATTTTTGTTTACTTTAATTTAATTTAATTTTTTTATTTTATTTTTTTTTCTTTTTACTTTATTTTGTTTTTTTTTTTTTTAATTTTTTTTACTTAACTTTATTGTAGTTTATGTCATGTCGTTTTATTTTATTTTTTTATATTTTATTTTATTACATTCTATTTTATTTTATATTTTTTGGGTTTTATTTTTTATTCTTTATTTTATTGTTTTATATTATTTAATTTCTTTTATTTGATTATATTATATTGTTTTCCTTGCATTGTATTCCATTTTTATTTTATTCCATTTCATTTAATTTAGTTTAATTTAATTTATATTTATTATATTTTATTATACTTTATTTTAATATGCTTTGTTTTATTTTATTTTATATTATTTTATTTTTATTTATCTTATTTTATTTTTTATTTATTTTTATGGTTTTACATGATTTAATTTGTTTTATTTCATTATATTATATTTTTTTGCAATGTATTTTATTTTTATTTTATTCAGTGATATTTAATTTAATATATTTTCCTTTTTTTATATATTATTTTATTTTTTATATTTTTTTTAATCTATTTTATTTTATTTCATTTTATTTTATTTTATTTTATTTTATTTTATTTTATTTTATTTTATTTTATTTTATTTTATTTTATTTTATTTTATTTTATTTTATTTTATTTTATTTTATTTTATTTTATTTTATTTTATTTTATTTTATTTTAATTTATTTTATTTTATTTTATTTTATTTTATTTTATTTTATTTTACTTTATTTTATTTTATTTTATTTAATTTTTTTTATTTTATTTTATTTTATTTTAATTTATTTTATTTTATTTTATTTTATTTTATTTTATTTTATTTTATTTTATTTTATTTTATTTTATTTTATTTTATTTTATTTTATTTTATTTTATTTTATTTTATTTTATTTTATTTTATTTTTTTTATTTTATTTTATTTTATTTTATTTCATTTTGGTTTATTGTACTTAATATAATTTAATTTTAGTTTAATTTATTTTATATTATTTTTATTTTATTTTTTTATTTTATTTTATTTTATTTTATTTTATTTTATTTTATTTTATTTTATTTTATTTTATTTTATTTTATTTTATTTTATTTTATTTTATTTTATTTTATTTTATTTTATTTTATTTTATTTTATTTTATTTTATTTTATTTTATTTTATTTTATTTTATTTTATTTTATTTTATTTTATTTTATTTTATTTTATTTTATTTTATTTTATTTTATTTTATTTTATTTTATTTTATTTTATTTTATTTATTTTATTTTATTTTATTTTATTTTATTTTATTTTATTTTATTTTATTTTATTTTATTTTATTTTATTTTATTTTATTTTATTTTATTTTATTTTATTTTATTTTATTTTATTTTATTTAATTTTTTTATTTTATTTTATTTTATTTTAATTTATTTTATTTTATTTTATTTTATTTTATTTTATTTTATTTTATTTTATTTTATTTTATTTTATTTTATTTTATTTCATTTTGGTTTATTGTACTTAATATAATTTAATTTTAGTTTAATTTATTTTATATTATTTTTATTTTATTTTATTTTATTTTATTTTATTTTATTTTATTTTATTTTATTTTATTTTATTTTATTTTATTTTATTTTATTTTATTTTATTTTATTTTATTTTATTTTATTTTATTTTATTTTATTTTATTTTATTTTATTTTATTTTATTTTATTTTATTTTATTTTATTTTATTTTATTTTATTTTATTTTATTTTATTTTAATTATTTTATTTTATTTTATTTTATTTTATTTTATTTTATTTTATTTTATTTTATTTTATTTTATTTTATTTTATTTTATTTTATTTTATTTTATTTTATTTTATTTTATTTTATTTTATTTTATTTTATTTTATTTTATTTTATTTTATTTTATTTTATTTTATTTTATTTTATTTTATTTTATTTTATTTTATTTTATTTTATTTTATTTTATTTTACTTTATTTTATTTTATTTTATTTAATTTTTTTTAATTTATTTTATTTTATTTTATTTTATTTTATTTTATTTTATTTTATTTTATTTTATTTTATTTTATTTTATTTTATTTTATTTTATTTTATTTTATTTTATTTTATTTTATTTTATTTTATTTCATTTTGGTTTATTGTACTTAATATAATTTAATTTTAGTTTAATTTATTTTATATTATTTTTATTTTATTTTATTTTTTTTATTTGATTTTATTTTATATTACTTAGTTTGTTTCATTTGATATTATTATTTTTTTTATTTATTTATTTTAATTTTTTTCCATTTTATTTAATTTATTTTTATTTTACTTTATTTTTTTTATTTTATTTCAATTTATTGTATTTTATTTAGTTTAATTTATTTTTATATTGTTTTAATTAATTTATTTAAATTTATTTCATTTTATTTTATTCTATTTTTTTATTTCGTTTAATTTTATTGTTATTTGTTTAATTTTATTTTTTTATTTAAAGTCATTTATATTTTTTTGTTTTATTTATTATAATTTAATTTTCTTAAGTTTTTTTTAATTATTTCTTATATTTTTAGTTTATTTAATTTCATTTTAGTTTAGATATTTGGTTGCTGGCACACTCTCAAGAAATTTACAACAAATGATTTTTCATTTACCTTTTCATTGCTTTCTGTGATCTTTGTGTGGTGAAGGTGAAGGTAATTAGGGTGTGATTAAGTGAACGTGTAATAGAAAAAGTGCCTTCGCAGAGAAAGCGATAGTTTGATAATGAGAAAGGAGGGTAATGGGTAGTGGAATTCGTTGCAATTCTTTAAACCTATCCAGGTGCATTTGGCTGGCAACGTTCGTCCTTAGGGGAAAAAATGGGATATTAGAATTATATTTTCACAGAATAATAGTAAAGTAATTTTGTATTAAATTCGCACAAAATATAAAAAATTACTACGAATTTAGGGATAATTAAAACAAGCTGCGTTTTACTGCGCGCCCCGCTTTTGTCTTTATTCGGCTCAATGGGCTAATGAAATTTTAATTTTTTTTTCTGACAATTCACCTCCTAAAAATGTTTGTTAGAAGCGCACACCTTTGAATTAGTAAATGTTTGCAATTTAACGGCGCGCACGTCAAACATTTTCTCCCACAGCGACTAACTAATATTGCTTGCCAAATTGCTTCTTCTTGTTGCGATTTTCGCTCTCGGCGCGCTCACCAGAGAAATGCAAGTTCGATGCGCGCGCATACAAAGACACTCACGCAAATAAAATCTTAAATTTACATCAGTGTGTGTAAAGTGCCGCAATCAACATTCAAATTTACAACGCGCCTGCATTTGTTAAACACCGCTAACCAACGGGCGGATAGTTGCAACCATTAAACGGTCGTTGAACGACGTGGCGTATACGTAACGTATGGGGTGTGCGCGCATTTCCTAGCAAATAAAAGTGGCACTGGCAGTGGTATATGAATATTTTATATCCTGTCCGTTGCGCGCCCTTGCCGTCGTCGGTAGTAAGCATCGCGCGCAGAGGTGACGCGCACGAGCTGCTCTAAACTGACAGTTGCTATTGAATGGCGCTGGTTTAGTGTATGTCGCGTTTGCTGAAAATTTGTACGCTCTTACGTTCGTTACACCCGCAGGTAACCTTCTTCATTATCAACGCGCTCTGCTTCTTCTTCAGCTGCCGTCACCGCAAGCCGCTTAACCGACACGTCACACTCGCTGCCGCTAGTGAAGTCTTACGCTTATGCTTTGGCACGTTTTTGGGGTAAATATGTGCAACGCTGGTGTGTTGTTGTTCAGAATTGAAAATCACAAAAACAAAATAGTGTAAAGCTGAAAATTACGTAGCCGTAAAAAATATGCATAAGCAACACGAAAAGTGAAAATAAGAATTTTGCACTCAATTGTAAGAAAAGTAATAATAATTAAAAATTTGTGTATGCAAACAGTAATTATCTAATGCAAAAAAGTTTTACGTAAATTAGCAAAAGTTAAAAGAAATACAATTTTTTGTTTTTTTTTTTTTTTGTAAATTTACAATAACACATTTTCACACACGCTTCGCAGGCAAACGTGCGAATATGCGAAATTCCTGTGCGACCCTATTGCACGAAGAAAAAAGCCCGTATTTGTTGTGCAAGCGCGTTTACGCTCACGCTCGCGTCGTACAGGCGCGCTGAATTGCGGTAATTGCCGACGTCGTCACGTCGTTTGCCGTGCGCGCTCGTCCGTTTGAGTTTTTTTTTCAAAATGCTTGCGTATTACTAGCGCTAAACTAATGTTGTTGTTGCTAGTATTTTTTAGTTTAGTTTCTTTTTACATTGCGCGCTGCTGTGACACCAACGCGCCGCCTGTTCATCTTCACCGCCGCCCGCACACCTTGCTTACGTTCGCGTAACATTCTATTTCCTCAGCGCGTCGTCGTGCTGTATGCCTGCGTCTACAGCGCGTCACTGCCAATCGGCATCCTCTACAACTGCCAACTAGTGCCAATAGTTTGCTGCAGCGCGTGTGCACTATTCCCATAAAACGATTCAAAGTGAACGCACGAAACAAATTTCGAAGAAGCGGAAATTGTACAAGTGCAAGTGCAAAAATTTTCGAATTTTTGAAAGTAAAAGTAGTGTGCGTATGCGTGCGCGTTCATTGGTGGCAGTCGTTTGACTAATTTTCACTGTTATTACGATCGTTCGAGATTTGCAATACGCATCAACGCGTTGCGTCGTAGACTTTAATAGGATTTTCGAATTTTTTGCCGCAAACTTTCAGGCTACGCGCATAGACGTGTGCGTGTGTGTACGCGTGTTGGTGTTGCCTGCTGCAATTGCAACAAGGGTGAGTTAGCAATTATATTTCAAATATTTCCTTTTGTTTTTTTTTTTTCTTTTCTGTAGTGGCATCTACAACTGTATATAACCAAAAATGGACAAGAAATACTTTCGCTTTTAATTTATTTTGTTCTTTTATAGTTTTTTATTTTATTTTTATTTTTCTTTTATTTTTTGTCACCGATCATGCAGTCTGTGCCTGATCAGGCGGCTGAAAATGCTTATATGATTAAGGCGATGCTAAATTAATTGATTTTCAATGACCAAACTTAAAACAAAAGTCATTTTTAGACTTCTTAATCAGAGCAAATGGTGATTGAGTGCTATTGGTCATAGGAGTTCAAAGAGGATCGATGGTAATCACACTATTTTTGTTTTTTTTTTCAACTCGCAAATTTTCAAGAAAATATAAAACTTTTGTTGTAAAATGCAAGAACACAATTATCCCAAACCCTTCTAAATTGACGAGCATTTGATCTCAGCGATCATCAGGGATCATTCTGTACTGAATTGAATGTGAACTGAATAAATTCGTGGCACGTTTTGGAAAAAAACTTAAAAGGCATTCTTCAAGAACTTCATTGATAGATAATTTCTAAAATCTAGAATTAAAATTATACATTTTTATAGCGTTTCGTTCAATGACTTTTAGAACTTGCCGATCAGTAACGATCGTTAATGATCTTAGTAAATATATTATGTACATACAATATGAGATTATGCTTCAGATATACTTGATTTGACATAGAACATTGTAACAGCAGCTTAAAAACCAATTGAAGTATGGTATCTCGGACAATGAGGATCAGGATAATGAGGATCGGTCATCACGATCACCAGAGTGTGTATTCATTTTTGATTCATATATGTAAAAGAAATTTCTTTAAAAGTCACGTAATTCTACTTGAGTTCTTATAACTTGCAAAATTTATTTTGGCTACAGTTGCCGAATGATTAGCAGTGCGTGCTACAATGCGCAAAGTCATGAGGTCGGTTCATGGCCACACTAAAATCCAGAAAGCTGAACGTTTTTCTAAAATCCATTTTAATGTTATATTATAACAGTTTTTTTATAATTTATAATTTTATTATGCATACTTTTCTGATATACATACATATATATATATGTGTTCATTTCATTACCTTAACATTTAATCCCTTTTTTATTTCATTTCATTTAGATTATTTGAGTTTTATTCTATTTAGTTTAGTTATGTTTGTTTGCTTCATATTCTTTTATTTATTATAA
>JAWMAG010000046.1:8355000-8360000 GCA_037013455.1 Ceratitis rosa
TATTTTACGCATTGGCGTAATATACCTACATATGTATACCGTTAGCTACAAGGTGTGTAGGCATACTCCTATTCTAACGGTATAAAGTTCCACGCATACATACAAATGTGCATATGTATGTATTTACATATATCTAAAATTTATTACTATAGCAACTTGTTTCCATCGAGTTTCATACAAATCAGACGCCTTTAAAAAATCGTGGGAAATTTACAGCAGCTTTTGATCTTGTCTATGGGCCTATAATAATGCCACGTTAGAGTCGACCGACTACCCGCATTCGCGTTCTCAACTTTACCTACACACATACGTACACAGGAACATACCCACTGTACGTACATACATACTCGTACATACAACCGATGATGTCGATCTTGACGATAATGATGAATGCAAAGCATTGCAAATGAAATACTCTACTCCATGCTGAAACTTTGCCTCTTCTCTCCTTGCGGCCCCACAATGTGTTCGAAACACTTCAAAGCAACGCGTCGCAAATTGCTCACGCGGCCAACAACATGCATCACAGTAACCATGCGAAAGTAGCGGATATTTATTCTTTTTTTTTTCTTTTGTGTTAGTAAACAAGGTGTGGGCCGCTGAAGGAAAAAAGAAAACAAAATCAAAAACATAAGAGAGAAAAAATCACAACAAGAATTGTTGGAAGTATCTATATTAGAATAGAATTAAATAGAATAGTGTGGGGGAAGTGGCGGCGATGGAAAAAAGGAGCGACAGCGCGTGTGTTTTGGTGTTGTTGGTTTTGTTGTCGGCGGCGGCGGCGGCGCATAAAATGCAAATTTGATGCGATACGCTGCATTAAACATTTGCACCGCTTTGATTTTTTCATATTGCGTTACTTATTTGTATTTGTATTTTTATTTTAAGTGTTGCTATATTTTTCACCTTCTTATGCAGGTATGTATGCATGTATGTGTATTTGATTGTTACAGTATTATGAGCGCAGTAAAATTTCCATAAGGTTATTGAACAAAGGTTTTGCAAAACAGACTAAATAGTTATGAAATATTCAAAAATTCATTTTTCATCAAATCGATGAATATTTATTTTCATATTTAAAAGACAATTTTTCCAAAACAACATTTCAGTTTACTTTTTATAAAAACCTGATAATAAAATTTTTCATCCAATTGATGAATATAAAATTTTGCAGAACACTTTAAATGAAAGTTCTTGCACAAAACTTATGCTGTCATTTGCAAATGTGACTTTTAGCTATGAAAATTTCAATAATTTATTTTTCATCGAATCGATGAAACTTTTATTTGACAAAAAATTTGTTTCGAAAAAAACAAAATTTAAAAAATCCAAACATAGAACTCAGAACGCTTGGTATAAAAATTATTGCATACAATTTATTCCTCAAAATTTTTGTATATTTAAGTAACGTATAATGGTAACTAAACTGAGATAAAACGAATTTAGTTATTCGTCTAATATATAATGGTGTAATAATGCGTACCAAACCGAAATATTCTATGAGTACTTAAATTTTTTAAAAAAATTTATTTTCTTCTTTGTTAAAAAAGTAAAATATGCATATGACAGATGAATAACTTACATGTATTTGAAAGTATGCATATGCACATACATATGTATATTTAGGGAAAAAATTCAATTGGTGTATGAAAATTAGGCTTTAATATTATATATGTATATAAATGAAAAATAAAACAATATTTAATAAACTAGTTTAAAAAAAAATTCGTCCAATAGACGAATATAGTGTTTATTTGAATATACGTAAATTTAAATATACGTCATAATATAAATTAAAAATGAAAACAATATCAAATGAACTAGTTTAAAAAAATGCATCCAATAGACGAATATAGTTTTTATCCGAGTATCCGTAAAATTAAATATACGTCATAATATAACGTGAAAGCCTAGTTCGAAATAATCTGTAATTTATTTATTTTCCCAAAATATTTTTTTCTGCATTATTCATCTAATCGATGAATATGAGTTTACAAAAGACATACTAAAAACATTTGCTTTATGTACAACCAAAAATATTGAAAAATAAAATTTTCGTCGAATCGATGAATACATACTTTTTGTGTTAATTTACCTAACTTACTAAGTAGACTTCTGATTAAATAACATAGTAATTGGGCAACATTGTATAGTTACATTACCGCTATAAAGTATAGCTCGTTCATAATACATACATATATTTTTATTGCTTCATATGCTTTCTTCCTTGTAGTTATTATTGACATAAAAGCGTTGGGTGTGAGAAAGTAGGCGGTACAAAAGGTGTGGCAAGACTTTAGAGCGTGCCGCTTGCTCTGTGAAAATTTTCACAAACAACATAAGGAAACTATGAAAAGTCTATTGCAAAAAATAGTAATGAAAATAAAAGTGCCAAAAAGCTTTCAGCAACACAAAAAAAAAAACGCCCGCCTTTGTGTAAAGTGGAGCGCCATATAATGATATTGTTTAGCTGGCGTGCATTAAATTTGGTTTTCTTTTTCCAGTTGAGCTGTTGTTGTTGCACTTTATTGATGTTTGTAGGCGGTTTTTTTTATTATTATTTTTTTTTTATTTTTATTTGTTTGGGTAAAAATCAAATTGAGTAGCCACGCCTTAATTTATCCTTTCTTTGGCAAAAAAAAAAAAAAAAACAGGGCTGATTGGTATAGATCGCCCGCAAAAACGTTTTAAGCTTGGGCCTAGCCTAATTTTTTTCTTGTTTATTTGTATCGTGTTTAAGTATACTAAATATTTATTGTTGTTCAAGTAATCAGCCACCACTGTAAGTGAAATTATTTACGCATTAATGGAGTTCCTGCCTTCCTGAAATGTGCTCTGAGAAGCTTTTGTAACTTTCCGAGGCACTTCACTCCGATTAATAAAATTATTTCAGTGAAGTGAAAGCTTTTTGTGGCTTTCACGGCTAAACTGTTAAACTAAAAAAAATACATATTAAATTCTTATAATTGAAAAAATTAAAATTTTAACAGAGCTTTTTCAAGCATTTAATACAATAACTCAAAACTTTTACTCCATGCTGTACTCTTTTATCCCAGAGCTTTTCTAAGCTTTCGCAATTAAAGCTTTTTTAGCATTTGTATGAAAGAGAACTTTTTTTAAAAATACGATTAGTTTAATGGATTATATTTTATATATTTTAGAAAAAATATTAAAAATGTTATCTAGAGCTTTCTCATGTTTAAGGAAAGCTTTTAGAAATTAATAATTACTGTTTATTTTTAGAGCTGAAAAAGTAAAAAAAATAAAGTCTTTCTCTGAGAATGTTATTGTCCTTAAAAATTTATTAAAAAAAATATTTGTGAATAAATATGCATGTAAATGGCTTGCTTTTACAAAGTTTCGAAAAATACAGTGAATTTGATCTACATATGTATTTTGCTTTATTTTACGACTTTTCAAGCTTTCACGGAATCCACGCTATGCAAAATAACATTAAATGTCAAAGCAAATAACTTGAAATGTTTATTTACTAAGTTAAATATTGAATTATGTGCTTGAAAGTAGAAAGCCTTGAGCTTCCATAGTTTCAATATCCCGGCAGAGATGGGAGTTGGGGAAACAAGAGCTTTCATAGTAAATATATTATAAAATATATGTATAACTTCTGGTGTAACTTCTATTCCGAAAAGAACTAATCTCAGTTTTCACTATAAAAGCTTACAAAGCTTTCATAGGGAATATATAGAGCTTTCACTTTACTTTACGGGGGACTACATGCATACGATTTTTAATTTTCACAGTAAATACTCCTCCGGTAACTTGCCACCTGAAGAACAAACATTAAAGTAGGCAAATCTAAGTATAGATAGTTATATAGGTACATATTATATATATATAGAATACTAAATTGAGCTTCAAGTTAAGCCTCATCTTCATCTCTGCCACTCAAGTTACATATTGAAGTGATGCTGATTGGTATTTAATAAATAAAAGTGACTTCGAGATACACTTCCATCACTACTTCCAGCGCTGCTCTGTCTACCCTTTAGAGCTTTCATTTCGCTATTTTTAAATTCATCAATGCTTAAATGACGAATGAGTATTTAATCACAATGCACTCAATGTTGCATCGAATTAATGAAAGCAAAGCATGAAGTGGCCTTTAAATAGCCATTGAGTAGCAAGAGAGGGGAAAGAAAAAGAGATGAACGCGTCGTCTAAAGGCATAAGTATACGTGTATATGTATGTGTGTATGAATGTTCCCCTGACAACAATCACGACACATACATATCTACATGCATATACGAATATGCATTCGCATAGAGCCATCAATTGAATTGAACTTAATTGTGGCATGACCGCGAAATGTTGCATAATAGCGAATTGCGAAGTGCATCAAACAAAAAGGTGATGAATGTTGTGGAAAAGGAAACATAAAAAATTATTTTGAATGCTTTTACAGCACAACAACACTGTATAATATGACAGTTACCTATTATGGTGCTCTGGCACTCACTGACCGACCGACAATACATAATTAAATCAACGTTTGTACGCATTATGACGATAATTTCCGGGCACATTTTGCCCGATTTAGTAGACTTAATTTAAACTATTAATGATATTAGATTTTTGCATAAATGGAAAGAAAAAATTTGCTTATTTAGATTTAATAAGTGAGCGGAAGTGGCGATTGTGCATCCGTTGCAAGTGAAATGAGTAAAGTGTAATACACACGTACATGCATATATACATATGAATATAAAGTGGCAGTTTGAAATTTCCTTTTCACCTCTATACTAGTTATTTATGGTAATCAATGCATTTAGTTACTTGCAACATAAATAATAATAATAAATAATTTTTTTTCTTCTTCTTCTCTTTACAGGTGAGTCATTTGATTTAGTTGAGTCATAACTGGGAAATAAATATTTATAAATAAGTGAGTATGGAAAAGTAAATGACCAAAACTGCGCATGCGTATTTTTCACATGCCACTTATGCAACACTGGCGGCGTCTAACGTTAGTTTTGCGAAA
>JAWMAG010000046.1:8365000-8370000 GCA_037013455.1 Ceratitis rosa
ATTACGTTATCCTTTTTGGGCCTAAAGCGCGGAAAAATGACAGCAGCAACAACAACAATATGAAAAGAGAAAAAGAAAGAAATATAAAAATGTTAAGTTATTAAATGGCATGAAGGCGTCTCATGTTTTTGGCGGTAACTTAATAAAAAATATTTGCCAATTAGTAAGCTATCTATGTATGTACCATAAGTATGGCAACCTACTGTTGCAGCAACTTATTTTATGAATTAAATTTTTATATTTTATTAAGTTGCAAGCGAAGAAATATTTAACTCTACGCCTTATAGTCATTTTGAGCCGACATAGTTTGCCACACTTCATATACATACATATATGTATGTACGTATATAAATATTTTGTTGTTGTTGGTGGCACTTTATGAACAAAAATGCCGCCTGCTCATACTTTGCGCATTCACATTTTGCCAAAAAATTAATCCTCGTTATTGCTTTTTATGACATGACATGAGCATGCAACATAACATGTTGCACATGCGCCTGCAACATTACTCTTACTTACATACATTTATACATAACACATACATATGTATTTCGTACACATATTTGGTCATAAGCAGCTGCGGTCAAAAGCCTGCAAGTAAAAATTTATTACAGCTTGTTGTAATAATTGCTGTCAATCGTGTTGCAAGTGTAGTTGAATGTAGCTGCTGCTGCTGTTGCTATTGTTGCCACCTTAATTGTTATTTTTATTTATTGACATTTTGACATATGCACTGAAAACGCGATACCCACTGGCGTTGGCTGATTTGCGTGTACTCACTTATTACTAATTGGATTAATTTATGTTGCAACAAGCAAGTGACAACGTACAAGCATATATATGTATTCACATACGCGCTACGCATACACTAACACAATTATAATTATTGGTTATAAATAAAAATTAATTTCGATAATCGATTTATTACATTGAGCGTTGAAACTGTCTGTCGACGTGGGGGCAATAAAATTTGTGGCATGCTGTGGAATGTGTAACGGTACTAATAGTTGTGCGAGTATATTATAATTACCAGGTTGAATGGTAATTATTTTTCATTTCAGTGCAATTTCTTCTACAATGCAATGAGAGAAAGTAAATAGGGTAATGGTGATGTTGTTGTTGGTGTATGCTTCCTGTTGCATGTCACTAAATGTGAAAGCATAAATACATGCTTAACAGTTTGAGTAGACAAAATTTAGATGGTTTGTGGCAACTAGCGCATTTAAAGAAAGAAATTCTTTCGGGATTTTCGGGATTGACATTTCGCCATTCCGAGAGATCGTGGAATGCACTAGAATTTAAATGTATATGCATAACGATGAAAAAAAGTTAACACTGTCCTTTGAAAAGTTTGGAACCCCGAAAATACGTTGCTCAAATCCCGAATTTAGAAGTTTAAAATTTCGGGATTCATCAAAAAAAGTATTTTAATCGCAAATTAATTTAATAAATGCTTACATAACAATGCAAACTGAAATTTTTTGAAGTCCCGAAATTTAATTTTTCCAATCCCGAAATTATAAAACTTACTAAAACATATAAAAATTGCAGTTATTAGTGACAACTGCAGACTTAGTTTTTACCGCTTAAATTTGATATTTTTGTATATGTATGTTATCAAATGCTCCTTTTACAAAAAACTTGCAACTTCTTTCTAATGCGCATTTTCCTCCTTTCCGTCTTTGTAGTGGTTTTTAATGATGCCTAATCTGTGCTGTAATTTTTCACAATCACCACATGCCACATGTTGGCATTCACCTTCATACACATGCCATAACACAAAGCCTTTCGATATGTATGTACGAAATAAATGTGTTGCCAGTGCTGTGGCAACATCCGTTGCGGTGCGTGGCAAGTCAATTCATCTTTTAATTACATTGCTGAAAGCATATATTTATCATAAAACAGTGGCGGACAGCATGCAAATCAGTTCCACAAATTTGCTGCGCTGCATATGTAGCATACATACGAGTGTGTGCAACAAGTTGCCAACATTATGTAGCTACAAAAGTTTTGCCAGCCTAGCTTTTGGTGTTGCTAAATAAATTTACATCGATTTATTTATTTAGACATACATGCGTGTTGGCGTGCAACAAATACTATGCTTGTTGCATAAATTCTTGCAACAGCTGCATGGCGCTGCTTAAATATTGTATGTATGTATGTATGTATGCAAGTATGTATGAACAACCACTCATATGAGTAGGTGGTGGTGGTGCTGCTGTTGTTGGCTGGACAAGTGGGCGACATGCATAGATTTTGCCCGTTTTTCTAGTACTTGCAACAAAATGTTGCACTATAAATGCACGCATTTGTCATACAAATGCCTAGATTTGTTTGTTGGTGCTTTCATGAAAATACATAAATAAAATCTTGATTTTGAGTAATTGGTGAGTGCGCACAGGCGGCAAATGACCGTGTTGCAATGACCAAAGTGAATCTTAGCCGCTTGGCGGCATGCCGCAGCTAACAGCTTGAGTTGTAGTGTAAGAGTATTCATGTTTGCCATATTTTCATAATAAAAATGTCAACACTACATGTTGCGACATGAAATATGAAAGCTTTGGGGCACATATTTATGTACGTGTATGTGGCAGCATATCGGAGAAACCTAAATAAGTTTATTATGAGAGGAAAATTATTTTTTGTTGTTGTTTTTTTGCCATGTTAGCTTGACTTTTCATATCGATGAGCCACACATGTGGTACCAAAAAATTTCACGCGCCACAAAGCACAATTTCAATATGCCGTTAGAATAGCGGTACTTAGTTATAAAAAAAATATAAGATGATTTCATTACCTTTACCGTATATTCAAAATTTCTTCTGTAAAAATTAAATTTTACCCCTAAAAAATTACTTTGGTTACATACATACATATATACACATGTGTTGCAAGTGTCGCTTAACCCTGTTCAACGCAATTTTACTACTTCTTCACATGCGCAACGGAAGTTAACTGTTCAATTTTAATTTTGGTAACCCTTTTCGGCGGCAGCGTTGATAAAAATAATTACTATTGGCTTGTATGTTGCAAGCGGGGCACAGCTGTGACAGCGCACTTCAACATGTCGGCATATTGCCGAAAATTATATATTTTTTTTTTTTTTGGGAAACTAACTCACTGATGTGTATATATATAATTTAATACCGTTATTATTGTGCGCACAAATGCATGTGGCATGAGACAAATGTGCTTGCAACAGCCCTTAGTTTGGTGAAATTTCTGCAAATGTGCTGCAATAATAGCGAATGGCATGCAAAATGATTGTATAAAGTGTTTATTACAACAACAAAAACAACAGCTCGCTGCTTTTTAATTTTTAATTTGAGGATTTCTCATTAAAAAAAAAGAGAAAGTTTTGCACCTGAACTGTCACAAACACGCGACACATGCGCAGTGGCATTTGCACAATAAAACAACAATAGCAATAAGAACAAAGGCGCTACACAAGCGAAGCAGACACACACACTCACACACACACACAAAAGTAGACGTGCCACACGGTCTGAAAAGGTTTAAAGGGTTTACAAACGGCCTGCCGCATTCATTTAACAGATAAAAATCTATGTGGCACATGCCACAAAAATAAATTTAGTATTTTTTCTGCTTTTTTTGTTGTTGTTTTTTTTTTTTGTTTAACCAACAAGCATCCTGCAGGATCTGCGTACCGACCCTTCGCGTTTCACATGAAATGGGTCAATAGCCAGCAGATGGTAGAAAATTGGCAACAACGGCGGCTGCATTGATGGACACAAGCCGAAATTGTGGGGATAAAGTTTTGTATGAAGAAATGAAAGAATTTTATTTTTTATTTTTTTTTTCAAAAAGGACACGCACATTTTAAGTTAAAAAAAATTAATAGCGGTAGTTTATTTTATTTATGCTTTACAAAAATATTGTAAGTGCTTGAGTGGCGTTATTTCGTTTTGCTTCTTTATTATATTTTAACATTTTTTTCTTGTTGTGGCACGTACCACTACGCACAAGTTGGTTGCATATTGGGGGAGCTTTTCGCGGTAAATAATGCCTTTATTTATAGTTGACCCACTTTCGTATGCAATGACACATGCCTGGCTGAAGTAGTGGGTATGAGCACATATGTACATACATATATATATACAAACATACGCACAGGGAAGGTTATCTCTGCAATTGCAATTGACGGCTGCAGTTTGTGTTGTTTTTTTTCGCAGGCTACAAGGGTTGCACTATGAAAACGAATTGTTTGTGGCATGTATGTGCATTGTTGTAAAAGTTTAACTTAAGTGACATATTCTACATTCGATAAGAAAGGAGCTAATGTATGTTTATGCTAAAACTGTTTATACCTACGCATTCTGGTCTTCTGAAGGTTCCGCTAGCCCCAGTGTTCGCTATGACTAGGTTCAGTCGAGCACGCTTCTGCTGCTGATCTTATTTTTATGATGAACTCCAGACGTCGGGAACCAAGCTCAAATGTATTCGTGTTTGATTTGGAGATAGTGGTTAGGTGTCTGATATTGAGATATTTTTAATTATCAAAGAGAAAATTTATCTATACCGTTTTTAAGTATGAAAAAAATTACTTCCAAGTAGCTCGATATGTGCTGAAAACTGCTTACTATTGAGAAATGATTGAGAAATTGTTGAGTTATTATTATTGTTTCAAAAATACTGCGTTACGTTTGCAATGAAGACGTTTTGAATAAACTCTTCGAGATATTGTATAGTTTCAATATAAAAACTATTGAGAAACTGTTGAGATACTATTGAGAAAAGTTTGAGAAATTGTTGAAAAATTATTAATCATCTACTGAGCATTAATTTGAAGTCTCAATAATGATTCTTGGTAGCAGAATGTCATCAAATTAACTTCAAGTCATTTTCTTTGTTTATTAATAGAATATTTACTTGATTTTCAAAATATTTATTTATTTTGCTATATGTAAGTAATATTTTACGCATTTATCTAAGCACTTTATCACTTTTTTATTTACTACTGCTATAAAGGGTGATAG
>JAWMAG010000046.1:8377500-8417500 GCA_037013455.1 Ceratitis rosa
AATAAAATTGAATAAATAAAATCAAGTAAAATAAAGACAAATTAAAAAAAAAAAAATAAAAAATAAATAAATAAAATAAAATAAAATTAAATAAAATTACATTAAATTAAATAAAAAAAAATAAAATAAAATAAAATATATTGAAATGAAATAAAATATAATAAATAAAAAAACAATAAAATAAAGTAAAATAAAATAACAAAAAAAAAATTAAAATACAATATTATAAAATAAACTAAAATAAAATTAAAAAAATAAAATAGAATAAAAAAATGAAAATAAAATGAAAAAAATAAAAAAATAAAATAAAATATTATAAAATAAACTAAAATAAAACAAAAGAATTTAAAAGTAATAAAATAAAAGAAAATAAAATTGAATAAAATAAAAGAAAATAAAATATAATAAAATAAGATAAAGTAAAATATATTAACGTAAAATAAATTAAATAAATTTAAACAAAAACATATATAAAATAAAGTCAAATAAGGTAAAATAAAATATAACAAACAAGTGCATGAAACGGACCAACAGTAAAGGCAAAATAATCTGCGAAGAATATTGCAAAAGAGAACTTACTACAAACAAAGAAAAATCCCCAGATGAACCTACGTAAAATACACTCACCGTCAGGCTGTAATATCTTAGCACAATCGTCTCATATATCAATTTGGCGGATGTTGGCTGTTGGTTACCCATGACTTCTGTGGCTATCAGCAAAGCAGTTATGTAATTTCATAACTCACTGGCAACGTAAAAATGTAGAGAAAAACTTAAAGGACAACAAAAAACTGCATTAAGAAGAAGTGAGAAAATAAAAAAAAAAAACCTACGCTAAAATACAAGAAGATAAATACGAATTAAAGAGAATAATAAGATAAAAGTACGCATGGTCCATACAAAGAGACATCTGTGGCGTCAAAACGGTTGTTAAGCACCAACCAGAAATATATATATGTATGTATGTGTGTACAAGCGTTGGATGCAACTACAACTACCTGAGCTCATAAAGATGAAGCGCAGATTGAATATGCGCTTGCGCGCGTTCAGACTCACAATAAAATAGCGAGTATGACGTTGACGATGCAACCCACACAGTTGCTGAGTTCAGTATTTGTGGATGCGTTGACCTACAGCGTAATAGTATGCAAGTGGTAAAGTTTTTATTGCTTTTTTTTTAGCTTTTATTTTTGATGCCATTAAAACTAAAGTTTTGACCGACTGTTTTTCAGACCGACAGGCAGATTTAGTTCTCGTCTGCATAAATCCTTTTATTTTATTTAATTTTGTTTTTGTTTCTTATTTTTCATTTTACTTTATTTTATTTTAATTCATTTTATTTTATACAAATTTTTTAAATTAAATTATTATTTTTATTTTATTTGAATTGAATTTAATTTAATATTGATTAATATTAGTATTATTTATTCATGATCGCTCTTAGAAAGAGACTCATAGATTCACTGATCTCTGTGACTCTTCAACTAAGACTCTCCATACTGTCCTGAACTATGAATGAAGGCAATATTTCCAGCCTGACATGTACACCCCACCACGATGTACGCGTCTCCATCATCTCGCGCGTATTTGCAACACAAAGACATATCATCAATCAAAGTATTGTAGGGACATGCTTTTCTAATGTTAAAGTTTATGAAAAAATGATTAAAAATCAACGCACAATAAGCGCAAATGACAGCGCCTGCGAACAATGACACAGTGAAACGCGCGACCGCTCGCAATCGGGATCAGCACGTCAACTCATAAAACTTGATAAATGTGTAAATGAAAAGGCAATTTCTAAAGAGGTCGTCACAGATGTATCTGCATGTATACAAACTTAGAGTAAAATCTAAAAATATGTATGTATGTATATGTGCGCATACAGGCGCTCTTTGCATGCCACCACCCACAAGCGGCGCACATTGCTTCTGGCTTTTTTCTTTTTCACATTCCCGCACATTGCTTCTGGCTTTTTTCTTTTTCACATTCCAGCCTAATTTTGCTTTTCCGTAACATTTTTGACATTTGCTAACGATCTGCGCTTGCAAAACAAAAAAAAAACAGACTATTTTGCAACCTTGCCGCGCGTCGGCGCGCTCACATAGCGCACGGAGGCAAACGCATATGCAACATGAGCGGAATTTCACATTTCTGTAAATTTACTACGAGATTTCAATTTTTTTTTGTTGTGTTGAGGTTTGGAAATATTCATTTTTTGTTTTCCTTTTTTTTATGGCACATTCATATAACCGCCTGCTGTGCGCGTTGTCATTACTCAAAACATTCATTTGTCTGACTGTCTGTCTGACACTTTTTTCACTGCGCGCATACGCATTTGTATGTACGCTATATGCCATTTCAGCTGCCTGTCTCTCAGTTTGTGTTTGTCATAAGACATGCCACAATAAGCGCGCGCGCGCGCTCTACTTAGCGCGCGTATGTGTAAGCTTTTCAGGCGCTTTCTTTAGTATGCGCGCACTGTGAGTACTATGTTAGTGGGAGAGTGTGCGCGCGTCGTGTGGTAATCACAACAATGCAAGAAAATGTTTTTTTTCCAGTTGTCCAAATCAATTTTTGATTGTGTCAAAGCAGCTTTCATCTGCGTTGACCGCGCGCGCACACTCACAAGCTCACTACAACATCGTCCAATTCTCCGCTCCCTTTTCCCACTTACCAAGAGATTTATGCACACTCCTCACACAGCTGCCTGCGTGCATTTATAACTGACCACCCTCTGCTGGTTAGAGGCCGCGCGCGCATTATTAGCGCATTAGGCTTTTGCGCGCGCCCCTACCACTTGATCGTCGCAACTCATGCGCTTGGTATGCAAACTTCGCCTATTTCACTCTTAAGGGAAAAAACAACTTGCAACATGCACACACACACACACGCACATGTACAATTGTCGCATTGTGGAATTTGTTGCATGGATTTCGACGCTTGGTCAACGTTATGCCTGTTTAGCTTAGTCTAAGCTTTGCAAAGTCACATAAGTCCGCACTTGCCACATATTTGTACTGCCGCGCGCTGCGGCTAAGTGAAGTTGCACTGTTGTGTTATCCAGTTGTTGGTAGCTACGCCTACGCAATTGTGTTTACCATTGTACACGCGTCGAGTTGCACTTGCTGGCTGTTGCTGCTATTGCTGTTGCTATTGCTGCTATTGCTGTTGTTGTTGTGATACTTTTGTTGTCATTGTTGTGCTTGTTAGACTCGTGTCGCATTCGTAGCTTCATTTGTTGTTACTATGCGGCTCTTGTGTTGCGCATAGTATATTTGTGGCATTTAGAATGGCCACCGTTGATTTTTACAGCAAGAGCAACAGCAACACAACAACAACAACAATAACAATAACAGCACACAACAGCACACAACATCATCTATCACATTTAAATTGAAATCGAGCTCCAGTTCAGTTCAGTTGGCTCTTCCGCAAAACTGCTTCGCGTTCATTGTTAGTGGCAACAACAAAAAGGACGAGGAGTAGTAGTAGTAGTAGTAGGTGATTAGAAAGCATGCAACGTACGGCAGGCACGTCGCTATGTCGCAACCACCTACGCATGTTATTCTAGTTAAGTAGTGATTGGTGTTAGGCTAAAATTTCACACAAAAAACCAAATGTGAAAAAATAAGAAAAAACCCAAATGTGTAGTGGCGGAGTTCAGCTGCTGCTTTTGGGCGCTTAGTGCCACTGGGTGTGCCACCACCACCACCACCTTCAACGTATCCAGCTCCGCCAGCACCAAATGAATGCTTAATGAGCTATGACCCATCCCAATTTGGTGCCGCAATGCTTTTCGTTCCATTTGGCGCACACACAGACATACATACAATACAAGGAAATTGTTCGCAATATTTATTTTCATGCGTTGGTTATTAGGGAAAGTCGAAGAATTAAAGTTCAGAGTGAATGTCTGATATACTTATGCGTTGCTATAATGACTATTCCGCTATGCTTAATCTAAATGGCTACCAAATACAATTTTGGGCACAAGCTGAGCTAAGAGCGCGAGCTCTACTCCGCGGGGAATGGTCAATGTGTTTCTCATATATCACTAAAAAGAAAGTGGGTCCAAAGAAAAAGAGCACCTGACCCGAAGAAATAGTCTCCACAAGTCCTAACTCAGTCTCCTCGGCAAAAACTGTTTCGCAGGGCTGAGATTGAATGCTAGTGGCTTACTAATGTCACTATGAGAATTGGACGACTGCAGTGCCGAATATAACCGGCTAATAGAACGCTTAGCTTAAGAAACTCGGTTCGCTCTGTCTTTTAAAAAACTCTTTTAACAACTTCCTATCGGCTCTTCCTACCCTCTGACTACTAAACAGTCACTTAAAACATTTTTTACGGGCTCTTCATACTCTTTGGCTCTTAAGCAGTCTAGTAGCCTCTCATCAGTCTATTCTTGTGATCAAACATCGTGTATCGAACAACAAAACCTAATGAAGGCGCCGAGCTCGCGACGTCTTATTTAAACCGAGTACTGCTGGTACGAATAAAATCTGGTTACTGTTGCAATGATTCACATGATTCCTCCTTCACCTTTACCATGAATCTAGGCAACTGACATTCTATGCTCCACTATCCACACTATAACTTTGTGTTTTTTTAAATGATCCACGGCACTATAACAATATATCGTTGGATAAATTTCATGTGCACAATTAAAGGTTCTGCTTAACTCCGGCACTTCTACCTAGATGTTACGGTCCTTCTCTCCATGGTATTTCCAAGTGTGCTCTTTGTCATGCTTATGAAGAAACTTGCGATCATCCAGCCGTTTAAAAATTTCTGTACCAAATAGTTTTATATGGACGACCCGGTGGCTGTGAAAAAGGGACAATCAGCAATAATTGGCTACCTCCGCGCATATACCCACATATTTGAGGGCTCCATCCAGTAAGTGTTGCCCCTACGCTACCACACTCTTTTACGGACGGTAAGTTGATCTCTTCTCGATAGATTCTGCTGGTTTGTGGTTATACTTCTTAGGAAAACTCTGTCGAGGCAAAATAGAAAACTTCAAAAGAAGTCGGGAATAGATTCTTCTCATGGGTTATAACATAGTTGAAGCTCAACCCGCTTGCTTTTGTTCTTTATTCTTGTTGATCAGAAAATCATGAAACTCCGAAACGGCTTGGTATAAAGTTATGGCTGTCGGTCTTACTTTTCAAACTTTAGTTGTCTCCAAATGTACGATACCGTGAGGAAATTTATAATAACCACTAATCCACTTGAAGCCTCAGTCTTCTCTACTTCGAGACGGGTAACTACTTCCTCTTCTTGGAAAGACTGTTCTGTGGAATGTCAAATTGGATATCGTCTAACGCGGAATTTGTTATGAAATCTAAGGAAACCTTATTAGTACACTTGATGATCCTATAACCTCTGCGTGTTTCTGAAGAGTCGAAGTACGGGTGGGATGGATTCTCGAGTGCATAGCTTCAAACTAAGCTAGGCAATCTTACGTCAAATCTCATTCTGACTGGTGTGGGGTAAGAGGAATCCGAGGTTAACATTTGCTACTGTTACCTGCAGGCTTCTGGTCTGTTGTTTTAATGTCGGTCAGCTCCATTCCATAATGGTTTGGTTTCTTGGACGGAGCTACCGGAGCATATTAACCTCCTTTTTTTATAACTGCTTTGATTCCCGGCTTACTATGGTTGGTGCAACCAGTAATAATACTCTTTACTATATCCTCGCGGTAGGCGTGACTGCTGTCCTCTTCGGTTGCCATAATGCGTTCTGCATTTCGATTGGTCGCCGTCATATTCCTTGTCCCTGTGACTGTTGCGTTGGTTGACAAATCATATCTGTTTTTGTTATTATTGTGTTTTTTTTTGTAAATGTTTTGTCTGCTCAATTCTGGTCCCACGAAGAATCTGTAAAGGATTAGAGACTGGTACATGGAGTCGGTATGCCCAGTGAAGGCATTTAATACCTCCGACCTCGGCCGAGTAACTGAAGAGATCGCTATCGTTTGGCTACTCAATTACCGTGCCCGGTATGTCGACAATTTGGCTTAGGGGGGTTTTGTGACCGGTAGGTCTCATACCTTCTACAGCCGGAAGATGGTCGTAAAGCCAAAGCTTTATTCGTCTATATCCCCTTTGAAGCTGTTCTGCTAGTTCGTAATAGCTCTGGGTGGGAATACATTCACTGCTATTACTTAACCCCCTCTCTCTCCTGGCTCTCCATGGTCTACTAATTTATTGTTGACCCACCAAGGCTTGAACCCTGGCTGTACGCTAGAATAGTCTATACATTGAGCAAATGTCAAACCATAACTACTTTTATACTCATTACACACAATACAGTTAGGTGGGGAAAATAAAAGTAGACAATTTTGCATAAACCTAAATGGCATACAACAACAATAACAACAACAACAACAGAACGTCTATATTTGTGGTGACTTACATTCACTGCATGCCATTTGTGGCATGAAGTAGACATAGAAATATTTGTAAGTGAACGTTTTTGCGAGCTACCGTTGATAACGGTAAAATGGTGCATATTTTATGCGCAAACACACAGACACACACGTACAAACGAAATATCTATATACAAATATGCAGATAGGCAACACATTGGTTTTTTCCCTCCCAACATCACACAGATAACGTGCAACAAACAAAACAGTAGCCACTACAACACGCATGCCACAAACGCCTAGTCCACTCAAGTCAAGTCAAGTCAAACACACACACACACACTGATGGAGAAAAATTGGTGCGCGTGCCCAAAAACAAACAAAGCAAGAAATAATAGCAACAATGCAAATTACGAGACACATTAGTCTGGTAAAATGGCAACAATAGTAGTTGCCACACAAAAAAAAAAAACAAAAAAAAAACAAACAAAAAATGTAAGCAACAAGACAGCAACAACAGACATTAACATTGCATTGCCACACGATGTGTGTGCATGAGGCAGCCTAAAGGTTGGTTTACTGCGTGGAAGACTAAAAGTTGGGAAAAGAACGCAGGCGCATTATAGAAAGCCCGAAAAAAGAACAAATATGGAGAAGAAGAAGAAGAAGAAGCAGAAATTTAAAGAAAAAAACACGCAGTGTCAACACCATACTCCATGGTGTTGCAATGGCTAAATCCGGACATGTTGCCAAACATTATGCTACAGTCTAATTGTTTACATGGCGTGGAATTTGACCACTTTGCCCCCGAACGCGCCGAGGCTGTGCTATGCATTTTGAAGCTTAATATAGCTTCTTCACTTCACAGTCTTTTGAAAGAATGTTGCTTACGCTTTGGTCTTAAACCACGCGTATTTAGTGCCAAATTCAATTGAAATCAACATGTAGCGTGAAACGTTCCTTGAATGCCTTTAAAAAGTGCGGCAGCTGTTGCTACATAGATGCGGTATGTAGCAGAAGGTTTGCTTTACAATAAATATACATACCTATATTAAGCTCTAACCACTATTTTAAGTTCAGTAAAAATATTATTGTTACGTTTCGGGAATTTGCGAAAATATTTTTATACACTGTTGCCAAATTTCATTTGTCGAATTCAGAATTCAATTGTCGAAGTATCACATCTTCGCTTGCAAATAAAGTTTGATAACACACACAAACATTTCTCTCTTTAATGACAATAAATTTCGTTTTTTTTTTCAAAGTGACTCGTAAATTTCTCACCCAACGTTGCCAATTTTTTCTTACAGTAAATTTCGTATTTCTTCAAAATATTTCTTTAAAGCAAATTTAGTATTTGTTAAAGCGGTTCATAAATTACACACAGCAAAGTTGCCAATTTTCCTTTAAAACAAATTTGATATTTTCCAAAATGATTCGTAAATTTCTCACACCAATGTTGCCAATTTTCCTTTAAAGCAAATTTAGTATTTTACAAAATGATTCATAATTTTCTCACACCAACGTTGCCATTTTTCCTTTAAAGCGAATTTAGTATTTTACAAAATGATTCATAAATTTCTCACACCAATGTTGCCAATTTTCCTTTAAAGCAAATTTGATATTTTCCAAAATGATTCATAAATTTCTCACACCGTTGCCAATTTTCCTTTAAAGCAAATTTAGTATTTTCCAAAATGATTCATAAATTTCTCACACCAATGTTGCCAATTTTCCTTTAAAGCAAATTTAGTATTTTCCAAAATGATTCATAAATTTCTCACACCAATGTTGCCAATTTTCCTTTAAAGCAAATTTGATATTTTCCAAATGATTCATAAATTTCTCACACCAACGTTGCCAATTTTCCTTTAAAGCAAATTTGATATTTTCCAAAATCATTCATAAATTTCCTACACCAATGTTGCCAATTTTCCTTTAAAGCAAACTTAGTATTTTCCAAAATGATTCGTAAATTTTTCACACCAATGTTGCCAATTTTCCTTTAAAGCAAATTTAGTATTTTCCAAAATGATTCATAAAATTCTCAAAGCAACGTTGCCAATTTTCATTTAAAGCAAATTTAGTATTTTCCAAAATGATTCATAAATTTCTCACACCAACGTTGCCAAATTTTCCTTTAAAGCAGATTTAATATTTTCCAAAATGATTCGTAAATTTCTCACACCAACGTTGCCAATTTTCCTTTAAAACAAATTTAGTATTTTCCAAAATGATTCATAAATTTCTCACACCAATGTGGCCAATTTTCCTTTAAAGCAAGTTTAGTATTTTCCAAACTGATTCGTAAATTTCTCAAACCAACGTTGCCAATTTTCCTTTAAAGCAAATTTAGTATTTTCCAAAATGATTCGTAAATTTCTCACAGCAATGTTGCCAATTTTCCTTTAAAGCAAATTTGATATTTTCCAAAATCATTCATAAATTTCCTACACCAATGTTGCCAATTTTCCTTTAAAGCGAATTCGATATTTTCCAAAATGATTCGTAAATTTCTCACACCAATGTTGCCATTTTTCCTTTAAAGCAAATTTAGTATTTTCCAAAATGATTCGTAAATTTCTCACACCAATGTTGCCAATTTTCCTTTAAAGCAAGTTTAGTATTTTCCAAAATGATTCGTAAATTTCTCCCACCAATGAGAACGTGCACAAAACATTTTTACCCCCATAGAGTTGTCAGTAAGCAAATCTAAGATTCGTGGAGATCTCTCATTGCCGCTTCCATCAATCTTAGTTTTAACTAAGATAAGGGGAAATGAGACCAATCACGTGTAGAGCACCGAAAATGTTCAGGGTAAGAAGGCTAGAGCTCTGAGCTCTCGGTAAGGTATTCGTGGGCATCTCTCATGGGTTTTATATTTGGAGAACAAATTGAAGACTTCTGCTTGGACAGTCGTAAAGAGAGCGCTCTGTAAAGATTGGACAGTACACCAGAGCGCTTTTTTTAGTACACGGTAAGATTATGTGCACAAGAACAATCTCAGAGAGTCATAAATACACTCCGCTTTCACTCTGAGTCTCGAGCAGCTACCACAGAAGCGGTTCAGTGTAAACTCAGCGCCCTACGTCTGCAGGGAAGGATGCCTAGAGTATATTCTCGTCCTTTGACCGAGGTCGCTCTTTCGGCTCGAATAAGTTGAGATGCGTATGGAAAAAGTCCCATAGTGTCATGAAAAACTTCATCTCTCTGCTAACCCAAATCCAGCGGTCCAGCTCGTAAAAATTCCTCACTTAAATTGTAGCAACTAGCAGTCACTAAAAGACAATCACCCGCTTCCGCTTCACCAGGAACAAACTGCACTGAAATTGGAGCTCAATTGGTGGTGGTGCTGCCGGTAACTGTGTTTTGCGGCAAATAGAATGGAATCAATGGATGTAGAGCAACAACAAACGGAAATCTCCACACGATGTGTACCAATAAAAGACGCAGCAACAATAAAACCAACAACCAATAACAAAGAAAATGTTGCACGAAAAAGTGTAGTGAAACAATTGGTGAAGGCATTCTTCTCCACAAACGGCATAACTGACACGACGGGTAATAAAAAATAAAATCAAAACAACACAGCTTGCAACCAAATTCGCCTGCCATCGCATATTTTGGTAGAGTGTGCATTAGTGCGAGGCAATAAAATTGCCGCGCCAGCAATAGTAATAGAAGAAAAAGTTGAGTTAACCACAACAGCTCGAGTGTTGGTGGCAGCTACTGTGCTAGCCAACTGCACCGCCTGCCAGCAGTAGCACAACTTGGTGAGAACAGTAGCAGTAGCAGTGGGTCAGACGGTCTCTCCGGCTCACTGTCGAACTGACGAACTGACGAGCTGTCGAATGGCGGCGGCGTTGGTGGCGTCTGTTGATCACAATGCCGTGGCTAGTGTTTCAAATACCTTGGCCTCTCGGCTCTTCTAACTTCCCTGACACCCCCCACTAACTTCACCGGCATCTTCTGCTCGTGTGCCGTCTCTTCTCCTCCTCTTCCTCGCAAGTCAGTTTACGATCAGCCGGCAAACAGTAAGCGGCAATCGACAGCCAACTACCAAGAGCCACCAGTTGGTAGCCAACAGTTTGGCAGCTGGTATTCGCTTTTATTGCGCTATAAATGTATGTGGTTGTTATTGTTTTTGGTTGCGCCGTTTTTGTCGTTTTCGTAGGTGCTATTAATGTTTGGAATGTTTTTGGTGCCGCACAAAAATCGACATCGACATCGACATTGGCATCCGCATCAACACAACAGCATCGACAGCGACAACAGTAGGAGCAGTAACAACAACAACAGCAATAACAACAACGAAAATTGTTAAAAACAGCAGCAATATAAACATGGTTATCGACACCGGGGCTATCGAAGCACTGAACTGGTCCAAAAAGAGTACGAATAAAAGCAATAAAAGAGCAAATTGTAGCGACAACAAAAACAAAAACAATTTCCACAACGTCAACAGAAATCAGAGCAGCGCACAGTTGCACGCAGCATAAATATATATATGTGTATGTGTTGCCTGTTTGTTGGCCTTCTCTGTTGTTGTTCTTGTCGTTGGTGTCGTTGTTGTAAATACATCAACCGAATTCTCATTTGGTAATCATGGCCTAACACGAAAATGCATTAACCAAAAAATTGAGCTCATAAATTTTGAAAGCAGCAACAACAACAACAACACCACACACACACCACTCGTCTCCAAACTGTAACGATGACGATGCAGCCGATTTCAAGCAGCCCGCAGTCGTCGACGCATTCCCAAATCAATAATTGACTGAGCGGACGAGGTGGCAGGCGTTGCAAAGCGGTGACGTGTGTTTGAAACTGTGCAACTGTTAAATTGTTAGATGCCAGGTATTGAATTCTCTAAATTTGTTGTTGCTTGTGCGCCTGTGTGCCGGTGTGCCTGTCTTTGGTGTTGCAACATTATGTTGCGCTCTTATTTTTTTCTCCTGCTGCGGCATTATTTGGGTTATACTACGCAACGGTATGCTAATCAAGTATTGATGTTCGGGGGCGTTTGTTTAAGTAGAGCAGTGATTGTAACAGTTAACAGTTAACGGTAGTTTTTTGTTTGTTTTTTTTTTTTTTTTTCTTTGAACAAGGATGTTGGCATACCTTTTCTAAATTACTTAATTTACTTGTGAGAGAAATAAATAAAGCGATAAACGGAATTTAGAGTGCTTGAGCGGTTGAAGGGATTGAAATTAAGTGCTTAACTAGATTTATTTTATTTTATTTCACTTAACTTTTTAGTTTTATATTATTACATTTTTTTATTGTACTTAATATAATTATCATAATTTTTCATTTTCTTTTCTCTATTCTATTTTTTTATTTTTACTTTTATTATTTATTTATTTTTTTTCTTTTATTTTGTTTTATTTTATTTTATATAATTTCCCTTCATCTTATTTTCTTTTATTTTTTTTTTATTCTGCTTTATTTTATTTTGTTTTATTTTTCTTTTCTTCATAATTTTTTAATTTGCTTAATTTTTATTTTATTTGAGTACATTTTATTTTATTATGTTTGCTAGTTTATAAAATTTGATATTATTTTACTAATATAATTATTTCATTTTCTTTTATTCTACTTTATTTTATTTTGTTTTAGCGGTCTATACATATTTATTTTTTTAAATTTTATATTATTTCATTTTACAATAATATATTTATTTTATTTCTTTATTGTATTTTATGTTTTTTAGTTTACTTTATTTTATTTTATTTTAAGTTTGGTTCATTTAATTTAAGTTATTCTAGTGTTATTTTAGTTTTATTTTATTTTACTTCATTTTTTTTTTGTTTCCTTAAATTTGATTTTATATTATTATATTATATTTTATGTTATTATATTTAAATTGTTTTATTTTATGCTACTTTATTTTATTTAATTTGTTCTATATCATTTTATATTAATATATTTTAATTTTTTTCTTTTATTTTCTTTTATTTTATTTATTTTATAGTATTTTATTTTATCTTATTGATTTTATTTTATTTTATTTTACTTGATATTGTTTTATTATTTTATATTATTTTGTCTTTTTATTTTATTTTATTTTATTTTATTTTATTTTATTTTATTTTATTTTATTTTATTTTATTTTATTTTATTTTATTTTATTTTATTTTATTTTATTTTAGTTTATGTTATTTTATTTTATTTTATTTTATTTTATTTTATTTTATTTTATTTGTTTTATTTTATTTTAATTTATTTTATTTTATTTTATTTTATTTTATTTTATTTTATTTTATTTTATTTTATTTTATTTTATTTTATTTTATTTTATTTTATTTTATTTTATTTTATTTTGTTTTATTTTATTTCATTTTATTTTATTTTATTTTATTTTATTTTATTTTATTTTATTTTATTTTATTTTATTTTATTTTATTTTATTTTATTTTATTTTATTTTATTTTATTTTATTTTATTTTATTTTATTTTATTTTATTTTATTTTATTTTATTTTATTTTATTTTATTTTATTTTATTTTATTTTATTTTATTTTATTTTATTTTATTTTATTTTATTTTATTTTATTTTATTTTATTTTATTTTATTTTATTTTATTTTATTTTATTTTATTTTATTTTATTTTATTTTATTTTATTTTATTTTATTTTATTTTATTTTATTTTATTTTATTTTATTTTATTTTATTTTATTTTATTTTATTTTATTTTATTTTATTTTATTTTATTTTATTTTATTTTATTTATTTTATTTTATTTTGTTTTATTTTATTTCATTTTATTTTATTTTATTTTATTTTATTTTATTTTATTTTATTTTATTTTATTTTATTTTATTTTATTTTATTTTATTTTATTTTATTTTATTTTATTTTATTTTATTTTATTTTATTTTATTTTATTTTATTTTATTTTATTTTATTTTATTTTATTTTATTTTATTTTATTTTATTTTATTTTATTTTATTTTATTTTATTTTATTTTATTTTATTTTATTTTATTTTATTTTATTTTATTTTATTTTATTTTATTTTATTTTATTTTATTTTATTTTATTTTATTTTATTTTATTTTATTTTATTTTATTTTATTTTATTTTATTTTATTTTATTTTATTTTATTTTATTTTATTTTATTTTATTTTATTTTATTTTATTTTATTTTATTTATTTTATTTTATTTTATTTTATTTTATTTTATTTTATTTTATTTTATTTTATTTTATTTTATTTTATTTTATTTTATTTTATTTTATTTTATTTTAGTTTATTTTATTTTATTTTATTTTATTTTTTTTAATTTTATTTTATTTTATTTTATTTTATTTTATTTTATTTTATTTTATTTTATTTTATTTTATTTTATTTTATTTTATTTTATTTTATTTTATTTCATTTTATTTCATTTTATTTTATTTTATTTTATTTTATTTTATTTTATTTTATTTGATTTTATTTGATTTTATTTGATTTTATTTGATTTTATTTTATTTTATTTTATTTTATTTTATTTTATTTTATTTTATTTTGCATGCAGTATTGTTGACGAATCCAGGCTTAACAAAATTCTTTCAAAACTCCAAAAAAGTGCAAGTGAAGGCGAAAACCGGCACGCGAATGAGTGAAGAAAGAACAAATGAAGCTGTTAAAATCGAAAGCTGAAGCTGCAGGCCAAAAAAATAACCGACAATAACAAAACGACTAAAAGAAGAATCAATACATATGTATGTTCTGACAACACCAAACAACAGTTAACTGATGTATATGTAGTACAATAACTGTCATCCAGCTTGCAGCCTAACAAAGCCATTGATTTGCTGTAGATACAAACATATAGAGGATATAACACAGCATATGCATATACGTATACCGTACATACGGAAACAGCTCTAATTTTTGGGACTCCAATTTTTGATGATTTTTGTTGTTCGTCTTTGTTTATTTATTTTTTCACAGAATCATAAAAAAAGATTCTCCTTTGCGTTTGTTGCTCCATCACCATTTGGTTTGTTTAATGTTGACGATTGAAGTCATTCGCGGTGTGTCGTGGTGTGTGATACCGCATATCAAGATGCAACAGTTGCCAAACAGGATTACCAAAATATCAAACAACAAAAACAACAAGGCGTTGTTGCCTAAATTGAAACAGCTGCACGGCACTGTTGGTTGTCGTCGTTGTCGTTGGTCTTTGGTGAATCCCTTTTGGCTTTTGGCTAAAGTCGACACTTGCCGTAACAACAACAACAACAACAACAGCTGTAGTAACAGCGTTGATGATGTTGGTAAGAACATAAAAATTTAACAACAAAAACAACGTTTTGGGCAATTTCACTGCTGACCACGCAGTGGCTTTTAACCGGGAGTTGCGGTTGTTCTCCTTAGTTATTATTGTTGTTATATTCATATATTGTACACATGTTTGTTGGCGCATATTTTTGGTGCAAACATTCGCGACTTTTAGCCGGGGGGTACAATTTTTGACTTGCCTCTTTTTGGCGCTGCCCTGTTGGTGATGTAGTTCTTCTTTCTCTTTTCCTTTTTCTTCTTTTCATTGTTACTGTTGTTGTTTCGCTTTGGAATTTCATTCTTTGACCGCCTAGTGAACTTGAGTTCGTTATACTTGTTGGCAACTGTTGATGCTACTGTTTTGTTTATAAGTAAATTTTTGTTGCTTTGTGCAACCTTTTTCGGTGGAGGCAGCAATGGACGGACAGACGAACGCGAAACATGTTGCCACTCATAAGTGGGTCGCCGCCAGTGCCGCTAAATGATGTGCGCTTTGAATTTTATGGGTGCCTTTTGTAGTGTTGTTGTTTTTGTTTTGTTTTTGCAGTTATTTTTGTTCTACACATATACACATATACATATATATATACATATACATATGTGTGCAAGTTTTTTGTTTATTATTAGCAGCATGCCAACTTTCGGCAACATGTGGCCAATCGTCAAGCAACAACTGGTCCAATGACTTCGGCTCACTTTAAGTTTAAAAAGGTGGCGAGCACATTCTCATACTTATATATAACCCATACACACATACATTTTTTATGTTTTTTTGACTGTGTTTCGAACTGAAGGTCACACCTTTTGCACCTTTTTTTGTTTCATTTTGTTTTTAAAAATATTTTCTTCCAACTCTGCCAGTTGCAAGTTTAAAGGAATGTGCTACTGAACTGCGCTTGACTCTTGGCGCATTCGCTTTCGTGAACTGGTCAGGTGTTGCTCAGTGTAGAGTAGTCGGATTATGGACTCTTAGTGAGTGAAGAAGGCCGGCAATTGTGTTGAATTAGGTGTGAGAGAATTTGAGTTATTTTTGGGAACAAGTTTTGAGGAAGAAGTAGAGTCACGCTATACTTGTTCCCTGCCATAGATGGAGACGAGTGTTGAAATATTCTCGATTAAGCTAAAGCCTAACGGGCAAGCAGAAGGGAATTTTTCCGTTGGTGAACTAATAAATTTTTTAAATATCGGGGAGGGGTCGTAAGAAGCATTAATTTTTTTATTGTAACTTGCTTCAACGTGATGTGTTCCAACCCCATCTCTGTGCGAGTAGGTTCAAATTTTGCGCATATTTATATAGCGAGAAGCGTGTCTTAAGACCGACGTTCGCACGCAGACGTACATCTGGCAAATAGACACTGCAAAGATTCCAACGAAACCCTTTAAGCCGTATATGTGCGGGTGGTTCCACTGAAGCTTCGTCCCTTTTGGTCCTAACCGAAGTTTCCACACGGGTTGCACAAGCGATGTTCACCTATCCAGGATGTGTGAGGTAAGCAGGAGTCGGAATTGTGTATAACATCACAACAACAACTACATACCAAGAAGCAGTACTGAACCATAAGAAGAAGAATCGAAAGTACCAGACTCTTGTTGTATTTTTAAGTAAGAGAATACTTACTTTGATAGAAGAATTGACAGAGTGACCGTTAGTATCGTTAATAAGAAAAATTCTGGACACCACTTTGTAATGGTGAACTTTTACGGTTCTAAGCAGGATATCAAGTCATTACATCGCTATGAGGAATAGTAAAGTTATGGAGCTAACATAATGGGCACTCTTGTTTCGGTATCGATGAGCATTTAGAGAATGGGAGCTGCTCTCTTAAAATACGACTTTCCCTGGTCTTTCTACGTGACGTGAGACCCACCTACTACGCTGTGTGACCATATCCACACTCAAAGTAGAGAGGTTACTCTGGAAGAGATGAGCTAGCTCGGTGGATCTTCTCTACCAAAATGAAATTGTTAAATCGAAAGCCCAAGGTACAGCTAGAAAAAAGGTCGAGGTCGGAAAGGAGATTTGTTCTGTTAACACTAGAAACAATAGCCCAAAGAACTTTTTTGGGTCTATTCTTGCGGAGGGTTCCCTAAAAAGCCTCATATTGATTGTGGCAGAGCAGACGGTATTGCTAAGATACTAGGATCTGGAGTTGCACTACAACCATGAACCGGAACCAAAACTCAGCAGAGCATGGGATATGGCTCAAACCTCATCAACCTCCTTGAAATCTTAGGTCTGCTGCTTATTTATCATTTAACCCTTAAATTTAGTTAGTCTTGATTCACACAAGGTGAACTTAGTACTCTTTTCTTGTAGGCAGCGCATTGAAGCGAGAGTTCTATAATGTTTAATTTCCAAGATACTCACCCTCTGCATTAGGAACACTGGAATCTCGGTACTAAAATGTGGAAAGTTTTACGCTTTATGGTTCTTCTCGCTGCAAATGTTCTCTTTGTTGCCAATATTTAGAAAAAAATTAGTAGAAATAGTACTAAAAATAGTAGTAGAAAAAGTGTTAAAAATACTAGTAGAAACAGTACTAAAAATGCTAGTAGAAATAGTACTAAAAATAGTAGTAGAAATAGTGATAAAAATTGTAGTAGAAAAAATACTGAAAATAGTAGTAGAAATAGTACTAAAAATAGTAGTGAAAATGGTATTAGAAATAGTATTAAAAATAGTAGTAGAAATAGTACTGAAAATAGTAGTGAAAATGGTATTAGAAATAGTACTGAAAATAGTAGTGAAAATGTTATTAGAAATAGTACTAAAAACAGTAGTAGAAATAGTACTGTTGGTATTACTATCTTGTCTATAATTCCAAATGCGCTACATAAAGATATGAAACAATGTTGCAAGTTTATTTTACACGCACGAGATATTTTTATTGAAGAAATTCAATACGTTCAATCAAAAATATACGGTAATGTAGTATAGAACCAATAGAAATCCAGATTTAATTATCAACATTCGAGTATCTTTCATTCATGCCACATATTTTTCAAGAATTTCAGCTGTTGCAAGCACTGCATTACCAATAATTAAGCTTTCACTCAAACACTTTTAAACGTCAATTCAAAGAATTTATAACATCCTCTATCCAAGACGACTTGTAAATGCCAACATTAACACACACACACACACATCTACATACTTTTATTGCCACAAATTACGAACACACGATGGCATTTAGTTAAGACTTTGTGCTTACATACAAACTTAATACTAAAAAATTTCACTCAATATTTACCGCAGCGCATGCCAAACGAGTTGGTTGCAAAAAAAAAAGAAAGATAAAAATTAAATAAAAAACTGTGTGTGTGTATGTTGCTTTCTGTCTGTCTGTATGTATGCTAATTGACAGCAGTCAATTTTTAAGTTTCAATCAATAAAATGTCAAAATTTATCACGTGTTAAAATTTTATCAATTAAATTGTTGCATAAGCAATAGAAACTTATACATACATTTGTACATATACATACATATATGTATGTATACCTACTCGTATTTATAGAGTAATGTCATCTATGCAAATTAGTAAAGGCGCTACGTTGCTGATACAAACTTGCCGCAGGCGAACTCGCGAGCGGCAACGCACAAAAACCATCCATCAAAATGTTTAACAGCAACAAAAACAACAACAACAACAACGAGAACGATTTAATGGTCATTGCCGACGATGTCACTCTGTCTGAAGGCGGCTTTACTTGATAGCTTATATGCATGCATATGGCGATACCTTTAAATACATACGTGTATACATACACGTATACATAGTAGATGCATACCTGCGACCACAAAATGCGTTGGCTACCTGGTAGCAACATGTTGCACATTGATGCACAACAACCATGCGCTGCCATGTTATTAACTAATTACAGCGACTAATCTAATTTTTAAAGGCGACGGCAGCAGCAGTAGCCGCAACAAAATGATTTACACAGAAGCATGTGCTGCTGTTGCAAGTACGTAGTTGCAACAGACATGTGGCAGGTAGCACGATACTTGCGCACTGTGCGTCGACAGGTGAGGTGAAGTTGGTGTTAGTGCTGGTAAGTCTTTTTAAGGCTACATTTGAGTACAGCCTACGTGTTGCATGGTCGGCAGCTAAGAGCTGAAAGATATTCTTTGTTGTTGATGTTGTTGTTGCTGTTGTCGCTATTTGGCCGTTGTTGCTAGTCAGCTGAGGTGCATGCTTATGTCAATGTAAACTTTAATGAGAAGTGACATTTCACGCATGCGCGTACTTTACAACAATAAGTTTGTGTGTGTGCTTAAGGATTGTTGCAAGAAAATAGCAGCAAAAACAGAAAAACTTAAACGTAAACTATGCCACATGTTTAAATTTAAGCTTTTTGTTGAAATTTTTACATAGATATTTGTGGTTGTTGTTATTGGCGGTGAACTAGCGGAAATTTGTAGTAGACATTGCAACAAGCTTAGACAATCAGTAGGCGGCATGATGGGCATACATATATACATATGTACATACTTATACATACCATATATATATGTATGTACATACATACATACATAGGTACTACTAAAATTTTATGTCCAGTATTTAGCTTCCACATTTTTTTTACTTTCACAAACATTTTGAACACTCAATATCTTTTAGTACTTTTTCTACTACTATTTTTAGTACTATTTTTAGTATTATTTTTAGTACTATTTTTAGTACTTTTCTTCTACTATTTTTAGTACTTTTAGTATTATTTCTACTACTATTTTTAGTACTTTTGGTGCTACTATTTTAGTACTATTTCTACTACTATTTTTAATACTATATCTACATCATTTCTACTACTATTTTTAGTACTATTTCTACTACTATTTTAGTACTATTTCTACTACTATTTTAGTACTATTTCTACTACTATTTTAGTACTATTTCTACTACTATTTTAGTACTATTTCTACTACTATTTTAGTAATATTTTTACTACTATTTTTAGTACTATTTCTACTACTATTTTTAGTACTATTTCTACTACTATTTTAGTAATATTTCTACTACTATTTTAGTAATATTTCTACTACTATTTTAGTAATATTTCTACTACTATTTTTAGTACTATTTATACTACTATTTTTAGTACTATTTCTACTACTATTTTAGTAATATTTCTACTACTATTTTTAGTACTATTTCTACTACTATTTTAGTACTATTTCTACTACTATTTTTAGTACTATTTATACTTCTATTTTTAGTAGTACTTTTCATTCTTATTGTTCTATATTATCGGCATTACTAAGTTTAAATATATATTTTAGAAAGCTTGCATACATACACTTTTCCTTCCATTAAGCTTATGATGCACAACCAATTCTTCTTACTACCATAGTTCAATCATTAGCACTGATGATACGACCTTTTATTACAACTAATTTGAAAGCGCTACAGCGGTTACAAATCGCCAATTATATGTTATATTTGAAATTTATCTAACGATATTCTTGGCTGCGCAGTGTAACAAGTATACACCGTTGGTTAAGTAGTAGTCCATGATCACCCATAGTACATGCGGTATGCAGAAAGGTTTTTTATTACACTAAATAAAAGTTAATGTTTTTTGTATTTCGGCATACTTATATTTTTGCTACTATTTCCACTACTATTTTTCGGAAGATTTTTTTTCTTTTTATTTACTATAGATTGCTGGTTACAATTGTAACTTAAAAAAAAATTTTTTTTTTTGGTGCCAGGGTTTTCATTACTGCTACTTTTGCTACCATTTTTAAAATATTTTCTATTACCGTACCCAGCTGTTTATCTTCCACACTTTCGAATATATCTCCCTTTATATTGTGTCTTAGACTAATCTCTTACTTCTACCTACCTCCTACTCCGTTTCTCACATTATGCAACCATATTGCCACAGGGGCCCTTGATATCTGACTGTTGAATTCTGAAGTCCATTCCTCAAGCAGTGTTCTAGAGCAGAACCTTCCGGTTCACATTTTGAACTCTCTTTCAACGTGCCCATCACGCAACCAACGCACTTGTTGCACTATGAAATCATCAACATGTTCATGCAACTACACCTTCCCCTGTCTCCTTGCCATCTACTCGTATAAATAATAATAATCCGCAACCAGCGTGCAGTGAAAAGCTATTATCAAGCGCACAAAAGTATTTGTTAGACCCCGAAGTTGTTACAGTTGTTACAATTGCTGTTGCATGGTGCCACAAACGCCGTCAGACGACACCTCATATGGTCATGTAATATTTTATCTTTCACCTTGCCACATCAGAAGTGACAGTGCGGTAAAAGAGCGGCAAAGCCGCAAAGACAAGATTGTGCCACATTCAAATACATGCAACGCATGCTGCATGCAACGCATTTGTGTTTAGTGAGATGTGGCATGTAAGACAAGTCGTTTAAATCTATGCAAGGATGTGTTGCAGTCAATGCGTCGCTGTCACCAGCTAACAGAAAATCTAATATTTTTGCGGCGGCGGTGGCAGTTTCATAGTAGCAATGTATGCATGTATAATATGTAGGTGCAACGTACAGCATGTACAATAGTATGTATAAGAAAATATGGAGCATGCAACAAACTGAATTGTGAATGGTGAAATGGTAACAACAACAGCAACAACAACAAGTAAGAGGCATGTTGCATGATAGTTACTTACATGCAAGTTATTGTTGTTGTTTCTTTTTGTTTTATTGTAGCAACAACAACAACTCTGCCAGAAGTCAAGCAAAAGTAAACAAATGAGCCGGAAGCAGTTGTTGCATAAACAGTATAACATTTACTGGTGCATGCCACAAATGGACAGACACATGCCACTTGAAACGCATACGCAAAGTTAAACGCATTGTGACATATGTATAGGTAAGAGTACTATGCATACCTGTACATTGGCAATGGCTGCTTCGGCTGACATGTGCAACAGCTGGCTGGCTGACTGGCTGACTATATCTGTAGCAAGTGCATCTGCTTGTAGCATCTTTAAATGTTTTCTCTGTGATAATTATAATGAAATGTTGCTGAAATGCTATCGATCGACTGGTGTGTCTGTTGTTGTTGTTATATGCAATTTCTATACATGTTTTATTGTGGTGGCACGATTGAACGAATGCGCTTATGTGGCATTAGCGACAACTTTGTGCGGCTTTGCGTTGTTTTTCTCTTTGTATTTGTTGTTGGTATTTAGGTGGAGTGCAAACTGAGTTAGTCAAATGTTGCATGTTATGTGGCAGTGGCCACTGGCGATTAGCTAAGCAAAAGTTGGCGCCCAAACAACGCGCCATAAACATACGATGCTGTTGCTGTTGCTGCTGCTGGTGGCATGTTGCCAGCCAAGCGCCGGAGCTTCCGTCTCAGTGCATTGGCATAACAAAGTGCCACACTTGCCACAGCTACAAGCTGGGCGCTGACTGATCAGCAGATGATTTGAATTGATTTGCCGGTAACAGAACAACAATACAACAGCACAACAACAACAACGACAGTTTCATGTTACTTGCCACAGGAGCAGCTTACACATACCCACCATGCAACATTGCGGCTACCGTGACAAACAAATGGCACTTGTGGCAGTAGTGCGTTCACCCACCGTTAAACCGTTCCTCAATCGCCTAGCATAGCGAATGCTTCCAGCCTTTAGACGCTGCAACATTGCTTGTCGGCTCCAGGTTAGATTTTGTAAATTAGATATACGAATCAAAGCGAGCGTATCAACGACCGAATGTACGCATTGCCCCCGAGTGAGCTTTGGACACAACCGACAAGCGAGGTGGTTGTTGCAGCAAATGTTATGATGCGATCGCAACATGCCGCCGTCGACGTCATCTGGTGGTGTTGCTCTAAAACAGCGTTGCATTCGAAAAGCTCATGCTTGCGCGAAAAAGAAACTTGTATTAAAATGGCCAAAAGCAGGAAAAACATATAAAAAAAATATATGTTGCTTTGCATATATTTTAATAGTAATAATAATCGCCGGCAATGCTGTGGCAAGTTTACATTAACTCCATTATCATTACATATGCTGTTCGGCTGTTTTGATTGTATTAGCAAAAATGCTGATAAAAATGCGTGCACTCCAGGATTGAGTTGGAAACGGGCCACAAAATTCAATGCTGAGATGTGTTTGTTGAAATAGGAGAGAATGTACTGTTGGTACATGGCAATGTTGCCCAATTTCCATAATGAATCGACAAATCGTTTTTATCACCACATTTGAAGGCAACGTTGCCCATTTTCGTCCGCAAAAAGTCACATATAGTCTACTCAAAGACCAATTTTTCTGCACGGTTGACAGTATTTTTTTTTTTTTTTTTTTTATTTCACAACGTTGCCAGTTTTTCTTCGTCTCCGCACATTTGTTAAATGAAAAATAAAAAAAACCAATGAGTCCTCTGTGTTGCCAATTTCCAAGCGCCATACTTTTCTTTTATCGAAAAATGCTCTTAGATATAGCAACAATTGCGATTTTTGCTAGTATTTGTTACATCAATGTTGCCAATTTTCTCCAAAAAAAAGTTTCCACTCTTAAAGCAATCCTTTGTATTACTATAGTAACTATTCTTTTTTATAATTTCTCTCATCTTTTCTAATTCCGGAATTCCTATTGAATTTCGCGATGCAACGTTGCCAATTTTCTTAGTTGTAGATAGCACAGGATCAAAATTGGATTATTTGCTCTATAATAAGAATATTATTTCGGTTAATTTCCGTATGTGAAGGTTTCTATTATAACCTTGTAACCATTTTGTTAAACATATTTCATTCCATGACTAGCACCGTTGCCAATTTTCTTCAGTTGTAATCTTCAAAGCTGCAGTGCCAAAACGTTATTATGGTTTATCACTTAACATTCATTTTTGTCTTACTTTTTTTCCACAAAAAACGACTTGCAACATTATGTGGCAACGTTTTGTTGCATGCAACATTTTTAATAAATAATTTTTAATAAATAAATAATAAATAAGTATACCAAGAACTCGTAGTACTCACTGACTTTCGTTTCGTATTAAACATTTCGCAATGTAATTTGATTTAAGCAACGTTGCCAATTTTCAACTACAATGCTTTCGTATGGTAAACGGTTTATCTATATATCTCGAAATAAAGTTTTATGTTCTTTTTTACTGAAAATCAAGCTTTAACGCGAGAACAAGCTAAATTTTGAAGCTACTGTCGTACATTGGTGTTAGCTGCGTTGCCATTTTTCTCTTTGTCAGCAATTTGTGTGAGCAAAACTTAAACTTTTAATACTATGGAAACCTATAAATAAGTGTTGCGCCTATTTGATGTTACCGGACGCCTCTTCTAATAGATTTAAATTTAAACAAAAGTTTAAATTACTTTTAATCCCCAAAGGCAGACATAAGTCTTCTTTGTAAAAACATTCTCGTTAGCCTCGAAGCGGCTCATCCATAATACAAAAATCTCGAGGAGGTTGTTCAACATTAAATTTAAATGTCGTTTAGCCTTTGGAATAATTAATGAATTCTATTAGCCATACATACATATGTATATGCACACCTAACTACACAGGTTATGTAGAATTAAATATATACAATAAAACATGGACACTTGCAGCAAAGTTAACAAGCAGTCGAAACACTAAACTGTCATTAAAATTAGGCAGCCCAAAGCGTTATTTGCGCTTACCAAGACATTAACGCACTTTTAAATATGCCCGCAAAGATGGTAGTAGAAAAAGAAGAAGAAGAAGCCGAAGTAGAAAATGTAAGTTAAAAAACAGCAACGCTTAGACTTAGACGACCGCCGCTGATAATGAAATCGTTGTAGTAATAGCTGAAGAGCGCTAGCGCTAGCAGCCAACTCAACAACAATTATTATCATTAAAATACAGTTAACAAAGGAGTAGAGAAGAAGCAGAGAAAGCAACTCTGAGCTGGTAAAAATGCCGTACGCGTCACTTTTTCACGCAGGCGCATTTGAAGCGCACATAATTGCATGTTACAGGCTGTCTAAACTGCATAACTTGCAACATGAAACGCCATTACTTCCGCCAGTAGCATGCCGCGCGCGCACTCACTCTCTTTATATATATGTATGCGCGCTTCTTTTATTTTAATTTTAATTAACTGCTTTCATAACGCCAACTAATAATTTGCAAGCGTGGTAAAAATACCCAACTCGAAAGAGAGGCGCACGGTGGCATAAATGGCTGTGCTGCTGCTGTGTGGAGACAAAGAAGACGGACGCGCTGCTGTTTGATGCATTTGCGACGCGGACGCGGCTTTGCGCGCATAGTTTGACCATTTGCCGCGTAGTGCATTTGCAAAGTTGCAGAGCAAATGACGCCGCGTTCCACCAAACTGCAACGAACAACAACAACAACAACAACAAAATCAACCAAATACATAAATGCTAGTTATTAATGCAAACACCAAGCATCTACGCCTCAGCGCGCCTCAACTCTACAAGCGCTTTGTTGCACACCGAGCGCAGCTACTGCTTCTTTCTAGTTGCCACCACCTGCCGCCGCCGCGTCGTTCACTTGCTACTGCTACTGCTACTGCCTCATTTATGATTGGCAATTTTTGCGAAAATGCCCTCAACATATCTTAATTATAGTGTTTTGATGGCACCGCGTCGCGCCAAACTGCGCGCCACTAGTCGCGCTTAGCCGCCAGCATTTTTGCTTGTAAAAAGGAAACGAGCGCCATGCCTAACAGACACATTTCAATAGTTGTGACTAGAGTGCTGGTTGTATGTATGCGTTATTTGTTTTTTTTTTTGTTATGCATCAGTTTGCGGCAACACATTGATTTTAGCTTAAGTAAAGCTTTGTTGTTGGATTAGACACGAGAATTTTACTCACAGATGATTGTCTTTCGCACTGCTTACCACAACTTCTTATAAACGCCTAACTTTTAACCAACACACTCCTAATGTTGCCCATCGCGCTACTTTTTGTATTTTTTTTCTATTTACCTTCCTCATTCCAACTTTTATCGCTTTGGCACTTGACCGCTGCCATGACGTTGGTGTTTTGGTTGCTCTTATTGCGCGCGCGCGCTCCCTCTTTGGTTTTGCCAAACCGCTAGCTTGATCTCGTTTGGCAACATTTCGCCATCATTTCGCAATATGTCATTATACAGTTGCAGCAGCGGCAAACATTTGTTGCAAATCATAATAATTTATTGCCACTCATTTGTTGTGAATAATGTTTTGAAGCTTGGAAGTGCGCATTTTTTGTGTGCCACATTTTTGTTTATTTTATTAGCGCTGTTGTTGGCTGCCCACTTTAAGCACAACAATTTTAGGTTAGAGAGAAACAAAAAAAAGTATTAAATACAAAACTACAAATACAACATAAAACTTGCTGCTTCCAGTGCAACTCGCCATTTTTTCTAGCCTTCATTCCATTTGATAGTAATTATTGGTCTACTTGCAACATGACGCAGTGGCGTTTCCATTTTGGGGCGTTGTCGCCACCACCTTCCTGCCAATCTACGCTGTCGTTTAGCTGCGGGCTATATAGTGCATTTCTAAGTTGTCGGAAGTGAATTTTCTAATGTAACAAAGTAATGATTTCAAATAATTTTATTGGCCTGGTCATCATTTAATGTTGTGCAGCTACTTGTATTTATTTGGTGTGGCAGCTGGTGGTCGCTTGATTAGCGAAATTGCATAAATTTATGAATTGCATTCGATTGCTATGCGTGCTGTGGCAATCAAAGTGGTTAATATACGGTATTTTAGTTCAATCAATGCAATCAGTAGAATTAGTGTAGTATAACAGTTAAAGCTTTTAGTGGCACACGTTATTGCAAATAGCTTAATATGAAAAAAATGTTATTCCTTGGCTCTAACTTAATTTTTTGGCTTAAAATAATTTTTTTCACAAAAATTATACTTGCAACATTGTGTGGCAACATCAGTACTTTGTTGCATGCAGCATCTTTAGCATAGTTTACTGAAATTAACGAAATTTTTGCAGAATTTAATTGTAATATTTATATTTTTAACTCTTGTTGCCTACAACAAAATGTTAGCACAAAATTGCGCGGTTAGGAAAATTATATTTTTTTAACGTCAAAATGTTGTTTTTTTGATAGAAATTATATATTGAAGAAAAAATGTACTTGCAACATTGTGTGGCAACATCATGTTGCATGCTACATTTTTAGTATAATCGACGGAAATTCAAAATTTTCTATTAATTTTCAATGTTTAAATTTTTATATAAATTTTCCTCAAACAAATTTTTAAATTGTACAAAAACACATAATAAATGTTTTTTAATAAAATTCTTATTAATATACATACACTTGTTCTGTTCAAAATTAATAAATAATATGTTTTGATCGATTTACATATTTTCTTAATGTTTCAAATTTTGAATGTTTCTTCCACGTCAAAAAAATATCCATTTAAAATCATCTATTTAATATCCACTTCTATAAGTTTACCTGCAACATTATGTGCATTATTTTATTCTTGCTTTTGCAAGAATCAAATATTTGTTTTCATTTATTCACTCGTTCTAATCCTTTATTGCATTTATTACTAATCAAAATAGTACATGCAACATTTTGTGGCAACATCAATCACATTAATATTCACGTAATAAATAATGCTTTTTAATAATAATGAAAATGCAATTTTTGCCTACACAAATTTATTTGCAACATTTTGTGGCAGTTCGTTTTGGGCACAAAAAAAATTTTTTTTTTTTCATTCAATCGCATCAGTACTTTGTTGAACATTTTACTAATCAAAATTTTGCATGCAACATTTTGTGGTAACATTAAACACATTAATATTTGCACGCCCACCGCTCACAGTAAGGCATAATAATGTTTTTCTATCAATAGAGAATTTTTTATTGCAGAAATTGATTTTTCTTTAACTGTTTTAGTATTTTTTCTTTGTACTTTTTTGTTACTTTTTGGCATTTCAGTATTTTTTGTTTAATCTCCATATCAAACAAATTTCCGTTAATTTTTTAAACTGCTCCAACCAGCTTAACGCCACTTGTGCCCACGCTAACACTTGCTAATAACATTTTGCCACTAAACAAACCGTTTAAAAAATTAACTCCTTCCTAGTGCAACATGCTCTGAATTACATTTTTAGCTGCTTACCAACCCCACCACCACCAACAATACCAACAATAATAACAACCAAGAAACGCAACGTGATATTTTTGCCAATCACTTTTAATAAAGCATAAATTTTATATGGTGGCACATTAAATTGCCGCCAATTCTCGCGCCTCTCGCATGCGATAAGCCATAAACGATTTTCAAATTAATACAATGCAACGAAAACAAGAACAACAAAAGGTAGTCGACCAACCACAACGCTACTGTGGACAGTGGACAAATCGAGGCTTAATTACCAATTTTAATTGTTGTACGTGTGCATGTGGCAAATACATACATATGTGTGCACGTTGCAAATATGGATGTATCTCGCTATATATGTGCGCTTTGGCCTCCAAATGCATTACATTAGTGTTTTACATTATGAATTCCATGCCACATGCAGCAGTTTAACACTTTAAATGTAATTGTTGTTGTTGTTGTTGTTGTTGTTGTCAATATTAATATAATAGTATATATTTTACGTTGTCTATATGCAACATTTGCCATTCGCCATTTATTGGTGGTGGCGCTAATCAATCTCACACAATTATTAAACCGCTTGCAACAGTGCAACATAATGTGGTGCTAAGCATGCGTTGAACGCAATTTCCGTTATCAACAGCAAAAGAGAGATTGCGGAAAATTAATGGGTGTAATTATAATGGCGGGTGGTGGCAACATACATATACTCGTATACTTACATACATAAATTTGTAGGCGCAAATCATTTGTGGCAACATAGCAAGCCAAACTAATTACGCAACTTATATGCGGCAGCTTAAATTCTCTTGCAAACGCTCTCTTCCTGCAAGCACTGTTAGTCACGTGCACTTTTAATTATATTTGCAACACGACATCCTGTAAGCCGAACTACAACAATCCATGTGCCATTACAACTAAATAGATATGTATTGTTGTTGCGCATGGTGTTGTTGCATTAAAAATGGCGTTGGCGTCAATGTGGCAGAACTGTTATTATTATTATTAGCTACAAATACATATGTACACACATACTCGTACATCGACCGACAAGTATGGACGCATTCGCAACGTAGCAACGTCGCAAAAATTCATAGATGACAATAAGAGATAAAGTGCCGCACATTAAATTGCACATTGACGCAGCCGCCACCGCCTCCTCGCTCGTACACGTTGTTGCATGCACATAGTGCGCTCGCATTGGCCGTTATGGTTGTAGTAAATTGACAATCATCGATCTTGCTTTGGTGAAATAGCCAAAAGAGTAACAAAAAAATTAAGAAAACTTAAAAAGGGGAGCAACAAGAACGCGCCTGCTGCCACCTCCTACCTATTTACTCTAGTGCTGGCATTGAGTCGACGTCAACATGCGTCACGGTACTGTTGCTGGTTTCTTGCACGCAGCTGTGTGTTGCCACTTATTACTGCAACACCCACTTCAGTTGGTTATTTTTAATATTGTTAATAATTTTCATGTGGCAATAAATGGCGCTTGTCCTAGTTGCTTTTATATGCTAGAGCTGATGAGTGGCATGCAACATTTTGTCGCAACTATATAAATGGTTTTCAAATATTATTTTTCCATGTTTTCAAACAAATTTTGAAAAAAATGTGTGCTTGCAACATTTTGTGGCAAGTTGTTATAAGCTTGAGAAATATGTTTACTAGTGTTTTTGGTAGTCATTTGTCCAAGGAAAAACACTATGTATGTTGCGAAAAAATAAAAAAACTAAACAAATAGTGCAACATTATGTGGCAAGAAATTTTTGAAATTTTTTTGGTTTTTAAGTTTTGTTATCAAAGAAAATAAATTATACTTAATGTTCTAAAACAAATTTTACTACAAAACTGTCATGCAACCTTTGGTGGTAAGTACAGTTTTTGGCCAAATCATGCCGGGGAATTAATATCCATTAATGTAGTTTCTTTTAAATGTTATTTCGTTGATGCAGCTAGTTTAAAAAAACTAATTACACAGATATTTAAATATATTTTAAAATGAAATTTAGCTGTGTTGTTGTAATTTTTGATTAAACACTTTATGAACTTTTAAAAAATTTAAATTTTCTTTCAAAAAAACAAACAATACAAAAAAAGTAAAGAATTACACAAGTTTTCCAAACTCAAGGTTTTTCTCACTCATAGTTAGTTTCAAATAACGAAACTCTGTACTTGCAACCTTTTGTGGCAACATAAATAAACTAGGAAATAACTATTCTTTTTCATAAATCTTTCGCTTAAATGCTTATTAAGCATAAAAATGACACTTGCAACATTTTGTGGCAACATCGACGAAAGTAAATTTTTCGAGTTTTAGTTAATTAATGTTACCAACAGCATTTTTAAGTTTTTCTTAACACAACATTATTTAATTTGCAGCAAAATACTTCCGCATGCCACTAAAAATAATTATTTATACATATATGTATGTATATTCATAAAGGACTGTGTATTTGTTACGTAATATATAATATGAACTGCGCATATTGGCACTGTTATTAATAAAAAAAAGTTTGACTTCGCGAACGTGTAGACAATATTATATGAATCTACTGTTGCACGTTCAATGTATGTAGGCATTTCTTGTAATAAACTGCCGCCAATCGCCTATGCACATATTATCAATATATCAATTTCTTGTAGCTACTTTTGTGCACTCATATACACTACAGGCATTCCTCCTACCTGCCACACGTGCACGCATTGTGGCAACTTAAGCAGCGTGTTTTTTTTTTTGCGTTTCGCTTTATTGCACGCCGCCGCCGGTTGCAAGTTGCTCTACATTAATAACGCATCCACCCTCTAATTGCATTTTGTTGCTTGCAACGCAGCAGCAGCGGCTAAGCTATTGATAGTTGAGACATGGTAGCAGCCACAGCCAACGCCCACTCTTTCACAACACGCCCTCACTTCGCTCTACAACTGCATATATGCATACATTGCGTATGGTTACTTCACCAATCCTGCTGTTTAGTTTGTTGCACACTTTCTATTATCGTGTTGCAATATGCCGCTTAATCGAATTCTTCGCTGCCGAACAATTTCAGCTCACGATTTTCAATTTCGATTAATGTACGCGCGCGTTCGTTGCTGCGACGTGCAACAAAACCGCTCTACTGCTATATGTATTGTATATTTATAAATAACGTTACAACGCCAGCGTGGCATAGAGTATTATATTATATATTGTGGCTGCCACATTTCCTATGAGTTTCCTATTAACTTTTGCTCCTTAGGAGACATGAAATGTGATGCGTTGTGTTGTATACGAGGCATACTACTATGTGTTGCATTACTGCTATAACTTCAATTAACAGTTTTACTGCCGCATATTTAGAGCACATGCAGCAACAACAAAACCAACAACAGCAAAGACAATTAAAAACACTGTAGTTAGCTGCAAAATTTTTATATTTTTTATTTTTGTTGTAATGAGTATTAAAAAACGAGAGAAATGGTTAGATATTAATAACGGCAGCCAAGTTGCAACAAGGTCAATCGTCCTTTGCGCTAAGTATAAGTATCAATTTAAGCATCGCCATCGCCAATGTAGCAAAAACGAACGTAGGAAGCTGTTTGTTGCACTCAAAAATGGCACATTTTCACGAAAAGGCTTGTTGCAAGTACGCTGTGGTAAATTAGTAGCATAAAATTTATATCAAAAAAAAAAGATAAAAATAAGTACAATATTACTTGTACAAGCCTATATGTGGCAACAAGGCACAGCACAAATAAAATCTCAAAACAAAAAACAACAAGAAAAAATAACAGCAACTGCTCGCATTTGTGGCAACCAAAAATGGTCTAAGCGAAATTTTAGTCTCTCCTCTCTTATATAATTTGTCTGTGCGGCAAGATAAGCAATTTTGCTTCGTAGTAGCAGTTCTTGTTATTGTTTGCCGGCCATCAACGCTTTGTTGCAATATTGCCACAAATTTATAACGCCTGCCACTGCATACATATGTACATACATACGCCTGGCTGGATATATTGTATGCTATACACGTATGTGTGTATATAAAATGGCCTTTAGAAAATTGTTAGCAGCCCAACTGATAACGCGCGCACAACATACGTGCAACATGGCTAAATACCTTACCATGGTCAATGTGGTGTGGGAACTGTTGCGTAATTTCAAACTGGCTTCCGCATTGTGAAGCGCAAACAAAAATACATACATTGCTCCCTGCGCCACACATGTGTGTATACGCAGGCAACGCGAGCAAAAAATAAAAATTAAAAAAAAATAAAATAAAAAATAAATAAACTAAAAAAAAAATTATAAAAATATATTACTTGCCACAAAATAGAGCCATGAAAAAATTGAAGACTCTCCAATAGTCGTAAATAAACTAGCCCCACAAATGCTTGGCTTGCTGCGGCAAGCAGGTCACTCTTGAAGTGTAGCGTTCTTGCCACTGCCCAATTGTTGCTTTGCTGCATGCACCACCCCCGCACATTTTTAGGTGAATTATGAGCATAGATTAGTAGCTTTAGCCGCGCTTATCGCGCCGCTTAATGAAAACCATATTTTTTTAAGCTACAAAAACAACAAACACAGTTCATACAACAACAAGTTTAACATTTTTTTATTTATTTTCAATTTGCATACATGCACACTGTATTTGTACTTGCCACACATTGTCGGCTTGTCGGCTTGTCGACTAGTCGACATATCGGCTGTTAGCTGGCTGCGGCAAGTTGCCCAAGTTCGTGTAGTCTTGTTGCTTTTGCTGCTGCAATGTCTGCTAGTTATTTTCGTATCGCACTCGTGTTGCCAGTGCTAAATCAGCGGTTAATTTGTTTCTCGGTTATGCTAATCTTAATTGTTTGGCATTTTTTCGCCAAACTGTTGTTGTTGTTGTGGTTTTGCTATCGTTAATACTGGCGCGGCTTATTCGTTCATATAAACACATTCCGGCGCATGTGCTGTGCCACAGCTGCGGTTGTGGCAGCGTTTTTTTTTTTCTAAGTTTTTTCTTCTCCTATTTTTTTGTTATCCTCTCGTTTTGGGTGTAGTTGTCGTTGTTGTCTACCAAATGTGGCATATTTGCTGATATACGGGTATTCGTACATGCTTATATATATAGTATTATTTTAGTCTCATAGTCCATATGTTGGCGGAATTAATGTTATGATTTGATTTACTTAAGATTTCCCATTGAAAAAAAAAATATATATATATAAGAACGCAACTTGCAACATTTACTAAAACAAACTTTTTCTTTTTTCTCTTTACAGGTGAGTTTCATGTGATTGTATAAAAACGCTGTATTTGGGAGTTTGAGCGACGTCAGGCTGTAAGTTAGAAAAGTTACTTAATTTAAATTTATCTAAAAAATCAAATTGAATAAAGTAAAAGTTAATAAAATAAAATGAAATAGATGAAATTAAAATTAATATTTTTAATTCGTGCGGTTTTTTTCGAAAATTAAGATTTTTTTTGAAAAAATTGTTATACATTTAATGTTCAAAGTATTGCCCATCGGAAGCTACGATGTTTGCCCATCTTTCTGGCAGTTTGTGGATCCCATCCCAAAAGAACTTCACCGGTTTGGAGGTCAAGAAAGAATCGAGCCAATTTCTGATACCCTGTTCTGAAGTGAAGCGTACTCCGGTGAAGGCATTCTGCATTAATCTGAACAAGTGGTAATCGGAAGGTGCTATGTCTGGGCTATAAGGCGGGTGAGGTAGAACTTCCCACCCACAGTTTTCCAAATAGTTTTTAACTGGCCTTGCAACATGTCGCCGAGCTTTGTCATGATGAAAAATTATTGATTCGTGTCTGGTCGCATATTCTGGTCGTTTTTCCGCAATGGCTTTTTTCAAACGAATCAATTGTTTTTGGTATAGGTTCTATGGATCGTCTGACCCGATTTCAATAGCTCATAATAGAGCACACCCTTGTGGTCCCACCAAATACATAGCATGGATATTCGGCTTTGCCGTGAATGTCGATGGTTGGCCGGGCTTCACGTACGATCTCTTGCGGTTTGGGTTATCATAATGAATCCATTTTTCATCGCCAGTGACAATCCGATGCAAAAATTACTTCTTTTGGTGGCGTTGAAGCAACATTTGCGACATACAGAATCGACGTTCGACGTCTCTTGGCTTTAATTCATAAGGCACCCAACTTCCAAGCTTCTGGATTAATCCTAATGATTTTAATCGTCTGGAAACGGTTGCTTGATCAACTCTTAATACTTTTGCAAGTTCTTCTTGCGTCTGGCATGCATCTGCGTAGAGCAATGTCTCCAATTCTTCGTCTTGAAATTTTTTTGGCAGTCCGAGTCGTTCTCCGTCGTCTAAGTCGAAATTGCCACTTTTAAACCGTGCAAACCACTTTTGGCACATTCGTTTGGCTAAAGCATGGTTACCATAAATGTCCAGTAAAATATGATGGCTTTCGGTAGCACTTTTCTTCATGTTAAAGTAATGTAAAAGAACTCCCCGCAAAAACACTTTTTCTGGTACAAATTTCGACATTTTCAAATGAATGAAACAAATTGCTGTTGTTGTTCACGCTAAAACAAATGACATCTACTGAAAACGACGCGAAATGACAGTACCTTTGAAATGAATGTAGCCACAGATGAACACGAACCGAAATAATACTAGTAGAGCCCTCTCTTAGAAAACCGCACGAATTAATGCATACACTCACATACACCAAAATTAATTAAAAACAATATAGCTAAAAAGAAGAATATAAAAAAATGTGTCCTTCACAAAACTTTCTCTAGAAAACTCCTAGAGCCGACTCATCAGATATTGATAACGTCCACGCTTCTGCGCCATATAGTAGGACCGGTATAATGAGCGACTTGTAGAGCTTGGTTTTCGTTCGTCGATTTTTCAATTGCCTATTCAGTTCAAAGTAGCACCTATTGAAAAGAGTGATTCTGCGTTGGATTTCAAGGCTGACATTGTTGTTGGTGTTAATACTGGTTTCAAGATAGACAAGGTTATCTAGAGCTTCAAAGTTATGACTGTCAACAGTGACGTGGGAGTCGAGTCGCGAATGCGATGACTGTTTGTGTGATGGCAGCAGATAATTTGTCTTGCTTTCGTTCACTACCCTTATCCTTCGCTTCCTTATCCAGTCTGGAGAAAGCAGAACTCACGGCGCGAGTGTTGAGGCCAATAATGTCGATATCATCGGCGTACACTCTTATAGAAGATTGTACCTTTTCTATTAAGCTCTGGAGCTCATATTATTTTATCCAGTAGTAAGTTAGAAAAGTCACACGATAAGGAATCACTCTGTCTGAAACATCGTTTGGTATCGAATGGCTCGGAGAGGTCCTTCCCGATCCGGACGGAGCTTTTAGCGTTGCTTAAGGTCAGTTTACATAGCCGTATAAGTATTGCGGAGATACTAAATTCAGCCATAGCGGCGTAAAGGACGCTCCTGTTCGTGCTGTCCAAGGCTGCTTTAAAATCGACGAAAAGGTGTTGTGTGTCGATTCTCTTTTCACGGGTCTTTTCCAAGATTTCGCGCATGCTGAATATATGGTCAATGGTTGACTTACCAGGTCTGAAGCCATACTGACGGTGGGCTTTAGTCTTTCACACAATACGCTCGATAGGACCTTATATGTGATTTTGAAGAGTTTTCTCCCATTATAATTAATCACCTCTTGTCTCCTACAAGAGTTTGCTTTCCGGTCTTGAAACTTTCCTTGTCGGCCAGATTCTAGAGCAACTAATACTCACGCAATTAAAAATATATTAATCAAATTAAATTACATATAAAATATAATAAGCCAAATTTAATTGAATTAAATTAAACTAAATGAATGCTATGTAAAAGTCATTTTATATATATTTATATAATATCAATATACAATAATTAAATATTAAAAATACGTGTATGTCATGCCAAATGAGAATATTAAATAATTAAATTATACCCATAAATAATTGTCTTGCTCAAAAGATTAATTGCAAATTAATCATACTTGTACAAATTTTAGCTGATCACATCATGTAAACATCTCAACATCACGTTTCAAATTCAATTTAATTAATGAAATTTACTGCTATTGCCAGTTTAGTGCAAATTTTTGAGAGAAATTGCCACACATTTACTTCATCACATGATTTATCCATCATCATGCGATTTGATCATCGCATGATATGATCACTGGCAAATAATCATATAACTTTACAACAAAAATTTAACTTTTTTTAAATAATTATTGGATTGAAAAAAGTAAGTTAAGCTAAGATAGGTTACTATTGTAGATACGTTCATATGCATATAATGATTAAAAGATTAGAAATCTTCATCATGTCATATGAATTTTGCATCACGTGATGTCATCAGTAATATATCACTATATCTAAAACACATCAAAGTTAGAATTTGCAACAAAAATAATCATATATTATATGCATATGTAATAACGCATCATAGCAGCTCATCACTTTAGAGCATATTTTCGTATGATATTAATCTGATGATTGTGACTTAAGGGGCATATCTGGCAAAAACAGTCAAATAGTTAATAAAAAATATTGCATTTAAAAAATATGATGTTGTCGATAATTTGTTTTAATATTTTCTACGACAATATTTATTTTCCATAAATAATTCCGCTATTTACACTTTTCCTTTTTGACATACTTTTCATACGTCATCACGTCACACTTCAGCTCAAAATTACACACTTCACCTACATTTCCATGTTGAGTATTTCCCTGCCTCCTGCCATGTGCACAAAATCAATTTCATTTTCGTCGACAATTAAAGACAATTTCGAAATCAATTGAAAATCAATAAAAATAACAACAAAAAGAACAAAACGTATCATAGCAACGTGAAATATGCAAAACTCGACAAAGACTCACCTCAAAAACATAAACGGAAATGCGCCACAATACACGAAAATATTTATGTAAATATGTACATATGTATGTTGTATGTATGTATGTACATGCAACATGTATGAATTTGTATGAGTTTCGCCGCAAGACATTTCAATTCAACTCCAACGAGTGGCCAGGTGAAGAAAAAAAATTAGAAAAAGCTAAAAAAAAATGTTAAGAAAATAACAACAATATCGCGCAAAAATCGACATGGCTGCAATAAAAGCAATTGTGGCAGCAGCAGCAGCAGCAGCAGCAGCGGCACCAAACAAACGCTCGACGTGTAGTGTAGTGTTGTGTATTGGTGGTAACAACAGTGTCATATTGGCAACACCGCAAATGCCAACAATTGTCAATTCAATTCCGCGCCACCACCACAACAACACATACCATATTTTTGTTGTTATACGCAAATGCGAGTTGTGGCAAATATTTTAATTTTCTTTGTTGATTTTTCTTACTTGTTTTGTTTATTGTTTTTATTTTTATTTTTATTTTTCTCGCTTTGTTGTCTTTTCGCTTTTATTTATTTGTATTGCATTTCGATTATTGCCAACGCAAACAAAAAGGATCAACAATGCCACAAACAATGGGGCTAATGGCATTCCTGTCTTTGGGTCAATTGTTAGGTGCTTTGGTCACTACGATAGGCCGGTTCTTGGTCTGCTAGTAGTTGAGTAGTGTTGTACTAGACAGTTGGTAGGGTGACAAGGGGTAGTCGAAAACAATTTAAAAGCAATTTGAGTCATGTTGGTCGCAACATTTAATTCATGTATTCTGATGCTGGCAGCAATAGCGGTCAGAAAGAGCAGGCAAATCAGCGTGTCACCGAGCGGCGTAATGACATTTGCATTTGGAGTAGTGCGTTGCACAAACAATATAACTCGCTTTAATGACTAACAAGAATATATACTATATACATACGTACTTAAACATATGAAAAAATTTATGTATTACAATGCCTTTTAACATTTGCTCTCTTTAATTTGGTGCTCCAAGTAAGTATTTTTTATGAAATATATTTATTTTTTCTTTTTAAATTTTTATTTCTTTAATTGCCTTCTGACCTATAATTTCAAAACGCCTGTATCTATTTAATTTATTTGTAAGCGCATGCGCAACGCACAGCCAGCCGTTTGGCTGCGTCAACACAATGACAACAACAAATGGGCAAATAGCCGTTTTAATGTTGCAAAAAAAAACTCTGATTATGTAGCCAACTCGGTTCAATTTACATTTCCATGCGGCGCAAAGGTTTTGTGACCTAACGCAATTGTTTTTATTACCAATCATTGTTAGTTTTGAAACGTTTTATGAGTTTGTACAGGGCGTTGTCTGTTGTGTGTATTGAATTATTGCCAAACAGTGGACATTTCATGTAAGCCTATTTAATGGTTTTAATAGAGTTCGATCTATCTGCGTCCAATGAGGGGACATAAAGAAGGAAAAATTACAAAAAACTAAATTAATCTTTACTTTTTTATTATTGATTTTTTTTATTCGACTTTATGTTATTTCATTTAGTTGAATTTTTTTTCTTCCTTTAATATTTTTTTGATATTTTATTTTATTTTATTTTTTTATTTTTTTTTATTTTATTTTATTTTATTTTATTTTATTTTATTTTATTTTATTTTATTTTATTTTATTTTATTTTATTTTATTTTATTTTATTTTATTTTATTTTATTTTATTTTATTTTATTTTATTTTATTTTATTTTATTTTATTTTATTTTATTTTATTTTATTTTATTTTATTTTATTTTATTTTATTTTATTTTATTTTATTTTATTTTATTTTATTTTATTTTATTTTATTTTATTTTATTTTATTTTATTTTATTTTATTTTATTTTATTTTATTTTATTTTATTTTATTTTATTTTATTTTATTTTATTTTATTTTATTTTATTTTATTTTATTTTATTTTATTTTATTTTATTTTATTTTATCTTATTTTATTTTATTTTATTTTATTTTATTTTATTTTATTTTTTTTTATTTTATTTTTTTTATTTTATTTTATTTTATTTTGTTTTATTTTATTTTATTTTTTTTTATTTTATTTTATTTTTTTTATTTTATTTTATTTTGTTTTTATTTATTTTATTTTATTTTATTTTATTTTATTTTATTTTATTTTATTTTATTTTATTTTATTTTATTTTATTTTATTTTATTTTATTTTATTTTATTTTATTTTATTTTATTTTATTTTAATTTATTGTATTTTGTTTTATTTTATTTTATTTTATTTTATTTTATTTTATTTTATTTTATTTTATTTTATTTTATTTTATTTTATTTTATTTTATTTTATTATATTTTATTTTATTTTATTTTATTTTATTTTATTTTATTTTATTTTATTTTATATTATTTATTTTATTTTATTTTATTTTATTTTATTTTATTTTATTTTATTTTATTTTATTTTATTTTATTTTATTTTATTTTATTTTATTTTATTTTATTTTATTTTATTTTATTTTATTATATTTTATTTTATTTTATTTTATTTTATTTTATTTTATATTATTTATTTTATTTTGTTTTACTTTATTTTATTTTTACTACCTTACTTTCTATCTCATGCGTGTTGAATGTTTCTAAAATTGTCAACATGCTTTATTTTTTTGTCACTGTTTTATTATTTTTATTTATTTATCATTGCATAATTTCTACAGTTTCAAGCTGCCTTTTGACCCCTCCCAGCCTACAATGGCTTGGTTGGTTTTACCGTTTTTCAGAAATGTGTTGTTATTTATACGCAAAGTTATTATTCTTTCTGATTTTTTCTTATCTTTGAATTCTTTTGGTCACTTCTTTCTGTGTGGCGTTAGATATTGCAATTTGTTTTTGTTGCTTTTTCACTCTTTAGCAAAATATTTTGCTTGCATTACGGTATCCCAAAGCCTCGGTGGCGGGAGCTGTGTCCAGTGTTGTACACGTGTATGAGTACTTTGAATCTAAAGTGTTTGCAGCTGCAAAAATATTATTTGTTGCAAGCAAAAAAATAAATAAATAAATAAAGTGGAATAAAGGAATAAACTAATAAATTAACATGAAAAAAAAATAAAATAAAATTAAAAAAATAATAAAAAAAAAACAAAATAATATAAGATAAAATAATATAAAATAAAAAAATTAAACAAAATAGAATAAAAAAATTAAAATAAAATAAAATGAAATAAACTAAATTAAAATACAATAGAATAAAATACAAATAAAATAATACAAAATAAAATAAAATAAAATAAAATAAAATAAAATAAAATAAAATAAAATAAAATAAAATAAAATAAAATAAAATAAAATAAAATAAAATAAAATAAAATAAAATAAAATAAAATAAAATAAAATAAAATAAAATAAAATAAAATAAAATAAAATAAAATAAAATAAAAT
>JAWMAG010000046.1:8422500-8487500 GCA_037013455.1 Ceratitis rosa
TAAAAAAACTGAAATGCATTTAAATGCGGAAAACACTCAGCCAAAAAGTAATCCATTTAAATGGGAGCTGAGCTGCGTGACATAAAAATCAAGCCAAAATGCCAGTATGCAAAGCGACGCATGTTTACATACGTCAAATGAATTTGTGGTGCAGCAAGTTTGTATCAAACAAGCAACTTGCCACAAAGCGTAGTAAGAAGAAATGGAAATGGAAAGAGAAATAGAAATAAAATAAACAGGAAAATGTTGCATTGTGGCGTAAGTTGCTTGTTTGTGTTGTTGTTATTTTTGTTGTGTTATTTATTATTATTATTTGTGCTTTCGCTTTGCATCTTGTCAAATTAAAAGTCTTTCGCAGCTCATTCGTATTTAAGAAAGGCATTCAAATTGTACAAAACGCGCAGCGGAAGCAAACAAGCAACAGCCGTAAAAGGTGCCAACATGTCAGTGGTGCCTCGTGGTGGCACGGTAAATATTACTGCTACACATTTAAGCAAGTGTATAGTAAATAAAAGTGGTAGTATTTACATAGCAACCACATGTTAATGTGCTCACAATCCGAATTTATGTGCTTGTGGCAAGTGCGAGATGTTGCAAATAATAAGAATGGGTTTTCTCTTTGTTGGCTTTTGAAGCCTACGCACTTTCGCTGCTAGTAAAAATTGTTTGAAAATTGAAATGAAGCTGTTGCTCGCGCTTGCAACATCATTTTCTAAAGGAATTTTTTGAAATGTTTATTTTAATTTAACGCTCTACCTGAGGACTGACCCATATTTAAGTATTACAGAATATAGTTTTCTTCGATATTAAGAGTGCCCGGCTGCAGTTATTACTGCCCTGATTTGTCTGTGCATCGACCTTCGGGTAATTTCGACCTTCGGGTAATTTCCCTTACACACAAGTTGCTTGCGTGCAGGGTCATAAGGTCTGAGCTTGCGGGAGTATCGGCGTAAGCAGAGAAACCTCGCAAGTTGGCGTTCTCTGCATCTTCTATGAGTATTGGCAATAAATCATTTGTTGAGGGACATGTAAATGAATGGGGATGGAGGTTATTGTGAATTACAAATTTCCCTGTGTGTGATGTTATGTAGGACGTACTAAGACCCATAGAAAAGTCGGCTTATGATGAGGCATTAACGCGCAAAAGTGACCTAGTATGGACGCCAGACCACAGTACAATTCACGAATAATCTTCAGCTAGCCCTATAAAGCAAGTTCCTTAGATCTGTTTCAGACCTTCGAATGTCCTACAAAATAGGACTGAAATATAAAAAAAGGGGTACTTATGGTATCAAATTATTCAAAAATTCCCACTTGGTCAACTACTAATAGTATTCAGGTAGCCATAGTGAAAAACTTTCTGTTGGTAACGCCAAAAAGGTGAAGAAATTACATCACTTATGAATAAATTCATAACTCCAGCCAATAATAGAACTTGCCGAATGGAACCTCGCACGAATTACTGAACACTTCTTAAACGTTTTTGTAAAAAAATATGTCAAAAGTCTATGTGGTTATATGGCTTGTGATTGGAGTAGCTCAGAGTTGTAATTACAAATTCAACTGCTGCCTATCTATTGTTCTGTTAATGATCGCCACTCATTTTCAATCTATCTCCCTCTCTCTCTCTCTCTCTCTCTCTCTTCATCTCTTTCTCTCTCTCTCTCTCTCTCTCTATTTCTTCCTTATTATCTTTACTTTTACTGTGTCTTTCTCTTCGTCTTTATCTTTCTCTCTCTTTGCCTTTCTCTCTCTCTCTCTCTCTCTCCTTCTTTCTCTTTACCTTCCCTCTCTTTATGTTTCTCTCCCTTTCTTTGTACCTTTACTTCGCCATCGCTTTCTCTCTTTTTCTTTCTCCCTCTCCCTCCCTTTTTTTGCCCTTTTTCCCTTATTTCCCTTTCTTCTCTTTCTCTTTCTCTTTCTCTTTCTTTTTCTCTTTCTCTTTCTCTATCTCTTTCTCATTCTTTTTCTATTTCTCTTTCTCTTTCTTTTTCTCTCTACTTTTCTCTCTCTATCTCCCTTTCTCCTCCTTCTCTTTCTCTTTCTCCCTCTCTCTCACCATTCTCTTTCTGCCTACCTCTTCATTTCTCTCCTTTTATCTTTCCTCTCTATCTTGCTCTATCTATTTTTCTCCTTCTCTATCTTTCTATCTCTCTCTTTCTCTCTCTCTATTTTTCTCTCTATGTTTTTTTAGACCATTTTCGTTAAAAAATTTGCCTGCTTACAAATGTGATGAATTATTAAACAAATTTTTTAAATTGAACTTACAATATTGCTACTTTTGACTGCTCCTTTTCTTCCTTCCTAAGGCACCCCTTGGTGTCGGTAACTGCCGCTTCATTTTTTTTCCTATTTCTCGACTGTGAGAGTTCTCAAAACTCATTACATTTATGTGTTAGCAAGTAAATGTCGGCCTAAACTCTTTAAAGTGACAATTTAATTATGTTGCCATATTATTTTTACTGTAAATCCCATTACTGACCATAATGCTCCCTCCGCCTGTCACTTTCCCATTCAGCGATAAATCAGTGAGCGACCAAAGATCTCGTAGAGTGGCCACTGGCCAGTCACCTGCGTGTGAACTTCAGAAATGTTTATTGTTGTTGTGTTTAACACCTTTTGCTACCAACAATTGTATTGTGTATGCAAGGCATTCTGATACTTTTCTTACTACACTTTGCCACTGTTGCACTGCGATCCACGTGAATGTTGTTAATGTTGTTGTCGCCACTGCCACTAACACTTTTAGTTTTTGCAGCACTACCAGTTGTCTTAACTTGTGCTGGAGTTGATGACTTTTCAATTTTCACTGGACAAACACTGCCGCGTAATAAAGTGTGGCGAGTGGGTTGCCAGACAAAGAAAATAAAAAAATAAAATTAGAAGTAAATATAATAAAGCAAAAAAGAAATTACTCCAACTAAATTACTACACAAAAAAAAAAAAAAATAACTACAAAAAGCGTATGCCACCATGTTGCAAGTAATAAATATGTAATGTTGCCACATAAAATTCACAACTGAGGTTAACCTCAGTAGTTTCAGCCTACAAAGTGCAGCTACCAAGTTGCTGTTACACTTTCACAGCACTTGCTTCAGCTTTTAGAGCCAAACAACAACAAAAACACTCAACTGTGTTGCAAGAGTTGGCGTCACTATGACGTGCGTACCTGCCGTCCTGCCTTTGTTGGGCCGAACGGGCGTAGGTTTTTTCTATTGTATGTCTAACGCCAAATAGAGTGAACCGTCCACCCGCCCGTCGGTTTGTCTGTCTGTCTTAACGTTCATTACTTGCGTCAGCTCAGTCAGCCGTGAAGGCACACACAAGCAGTTAAGTCATGAATAACTGAAAATTATGATGAAAGTAATTTTCTGCTCCAGTAGCAGCAGCAGCAGCAGCAGCAGCAGCAAGCAGTAGCTGTAGTGATATGAACAGCTGCCACACAGCAGCCAACACAGGAAATTCTTTTGATTTACGTGCAACACTTGCCACAACGCCATCGCAGTCATTGTATAGTTCAGGGCTAAGCAATGTAGAATTAGTTGGCAGCCATAACAAAAATAATGGCAGCTAAATTACAAATAAAAACAACAACTTGCAACAACAACAAACACAATAAAAAAATAAATAACTAATAGTTCCACTTGAGCAGAAGAGGAAGAAAAATGGAAACGAACAGTAGCAACAGCGTCAGCGGCAACATTAAAATCATAACTGAAAGCAACAGCAGCAGCAACAACAACAACAATTGTACAGCATCTAAAAATGTTGTTGCATGCGCTTCGCACGTGTGTAAACTTGGCAGCCCAAAATTCTCAAGCTTGTTGGCCAAACCTTTGGCTGACTTTGGCTTTGGCTTTGGCTCTGCTGCTGGCGACTATTAAATACTAAATCTTTAGATATACATATACTCGTATATGTATTTATAGTATATATTATAGATGTATGTATGCATCGCACACACATGCGTTGCATTTTATTTCTGCCCCAGAAGAGATTTACGACTATTTTTGTTGCAAGTAGACAAAAATAATTGCCACTTCCAGCCAAAGCAGCTTGCTGTTGTTGTTGTTATTATTAAGTTCTATTTTCACAATGCCTTTATTGTTGTTGCTAAAACTGTTATCCTGCTGATGCTGCTACAACGCACACGCCTTACACATTCTTCTTCTTCTTCTTTCACCCAGCTATGTATACATATAGGTATATGAGATTTAGCTTACCTTGAAGACCAGCCACTCGCATACGTGTATGTGCTCTTAAAAGCATCACACACTCACACATTCAACACACTGTGGTAGCGTACTTAAATCACAGATTAGTATCTACAATTTTTCTTCTCTCTACTTTGTTGAGTTTAAGATTAGTTGGTGGCAGAGGAAAAAAAAATCTATAAAATTAATTGTTCTAATTAGATTAGTTTGTTTGTTTGAAAATTTCTCTTCTCTTTATACTCAGAGGCGCCTCTACTAGTTGTGGCACGATAAATATCTTCGATTAGTTTTTGATAAGTGATTTATACTGATTATTTATTGAATTTTGTAGATTAATTTGATGGGCGGCACATGGCATTAAAAATATATCAAATAGATTAGATGTGAGTTAATGGGATATTTTCATATAATCTGGGGAAATTGGTAGATAAATCAGATTTTAGATTAAAGAGATCTTCAAATTTATAGACAATTATAACATTAAAGATTTAAGCTCGATTTATTTCTTCAATTAGTAATAGTTTGCGTACTTTAATTGAGAGAGCTTGTCCTTCCACAATTTCCCTATGCAACGTTGCCAATTTTCGGCTGAAGAAATTATCTACTGATTACTTGATTATGCATTTTGCTACTGTAAAACGCCTTCGGCATTTATTTTTTTAAATAAAAACCTTTAATTTAACAAGTTTCATCAGTTAAAAAATATATATACATATATTTATTAAATTAACAATAGCAAAGAGACTATTTTATATATTTTTTTAAGTATTTTAAATTAATTAATTTGAAATTAAGGTTATATTAGAAAAATTTTTGACACAAAAAAAAAAGTTTTAAATAAATATTAATAAAATCTGCTTTGAAATATATTTTTGTTATATTTAACTTTTTACTAAAATAAAGTTTGTTTTCTTTTAAAATGCCAACATGCCTTCATTGTTCATGTGTTTCACAAAAATTGCCTCACCCAAACACCTTCTTTGTGCTTGAACGACAAATAAAAAATTAAATAAAGGCAACTCAAAAATTTCACACAATTCAACGGCAGCCAATTAAATGTGGCAAATAAATTTCAAAGTGTAGCAATAAAGTTACCACCTACTTTTCATAAAGTAAAGACCAATAAAAATGAGTTCGCTAAAAAACAAATAAGAGCGACATGTTTTTAGTGCAAATTAAAAACAAAACTATTAAGGTATAAAAAAAATTGAATCAAAAACAAAAGTTTATGTAAAAAATTAAGTGTAAAATATAATCGCAGGCAACTATCGGCGAGTACCCCGAGCCAACGGGCATGTCGTGACTAATTAATAAGCTGCCACACTAACAAAAATGCATTCAAATTTTTTTTTATTTTCGTTTCTGGTTTTGGTTTATTTGCTTCACTGGGAAACTTGAGACAAAATTTTTAACAAACAATTTTCAACTTTAAATTTATTTAGTTTTTCTTTTTTATTCAGATTTATTTAAGTTCATTTTATTTCGTATTATTTATTATTTTAATTTACTTAATCTTAGTTATTATTTTATCATTCATGTATTCATTTAATTTATCTTTATTTTATTTTAATTAATATTTTAATTTATTTTATTTTATTTTATTTTACTTAACTTTATTTTATTATATTTTATTTTATTTTACGTAACTTTATTTTATTATATTTTATTTTATTTTATTTTATTTTACGTTATTTTATTTTATTTTACGTTATTTTATATTATTTTATTTTATTTTGTTTTATTTTTTTTTTATTTATATTATTTTATTTTATTTCATTTTATTTTATTTTATTTTATTTTATTTTATTTTATTTTATTTTATTTTATTTTATTTTATTTTATTTTATTTTATTTTATATTATTTTATTTTATTTTATTTTACTTTATTTTACTTTACTCTACTTTATTTTATTTCATTTTCTTTTGTCTTATTTTATTTTAATTCATATTATTTTATTTTACTTTATTTTACTTTACTCTACTTTATTTTATTTCATTTTATTTTATTTTATTTTATTTTATTTTATTTTATTTTATTTTATTTTATTTTATTTTATTTTATTTTTTTTATCTTATTTTGTTTTATTATATCTTATTTTATTTTATTTTATTTTATTTTATTTTATTTTATTTTATTCCCTTTGTATTTTAGTTTATTTCATTTTATTTTGTTTTATACTATTTTATTCCATTTTATTTTATTTTATTTTATTTTATTTTATTTTATTTTATTCCATTTTATTTTATTTTAATTTATTTTATTTTATATTATTTTACTTTATTTTATTTTATATTATTTTATCTTATTTTATTTTAATTTGTTTTATTTTATTTTATTTTATTTTATTTTATTTTATTTTATTTTATTTTATTTTATTTTATTTTATTTTATTTTATTTTAATTTATATTATTTTATTTTATTTTATTTTATTTTATTTTATTTTATTTTATTTTATTTTATTTTATTTTATTTTATTTTATTTTATTTTATTTTATTTTATTTTATTTTATTTTATTTTATTTTATTTTATTTTATTTTATTTTATTTTATTTTATTTTATTTTATTTTATTTTATTTTATTTTATTTTATTTTATTTTATTTTATTTTATTTTATTTTATTTTATTTTATTTTATTTTATTTTATTTTATTTTATTTTATTTTATTTTATTTTATTTTATTTTATTTTATTTTATTTTATTTTATTTTATTTTATTTTATTTTATTTTATTTTATTTTATTTTATTTTATTTTATTTTATTTTATTTTATTTTATTTTATTTTATTTTATTTTATTTTATTTTATTTTATTTTATTTTATTTTATTTTATTTTATTTTATTTTATTTTATTTTATTTTATTTTATTTTATTTTATTTTATTTTATTTTATTTTATTTTATTTTATTTTATTTTATTTTATTTTATATTATTTTATTTTATTTTATTTTATTTTATTTTATTTTATTTTATTTTATTTTATTTTATTTTATTTTATTTTATTTTATTTTATTTTATTTTATTTTATTTTATTTTATTTTATTTTATTTTATTTTATTTTATTTTATTTTATTTTATTTTATTTTATTTTATTTTATTTTATTTTATTTTATTTTATTTTATTTTATTTTATTTTATTTTATTTTATTTTATTTTATTTTATTTTATTTTATTTTATTTTATTTTATTTTATTTTATTTTATTTTATTTTATTTTATTTTATTTTATTTTATTTTATTTTATTTTATTTTATTTTATTTTATTTTATTTTATTTTATTTTATTTTATTTTATTTTATTTTATTTTATATTACATTAGTTCTTTTTTTTTTTGTTTTCAAAATTAATTTGTTTTTCACTTCTTTCTCTTTTTCTTTCTGCAATTTTAATAAATATGCAACAGAATAAAATATCACACGAAACCACTTCATTCGTTTACTCTACACTTATTGATGGAGCACGAATGAACCAATGGTAAGCAGGCTCTACATAGAAAAAAATGTCCATGAAATACAAAAATTAAAAAATGTGGAAAAAATGAATAAGTGTAACTGTACATTGAAAGTCTTAGCAAAAGGTAGATAAATTAGTAAAAATTAAAAATGAATAAGAAAAAAGTATTGAAAATCACGTTTAGCGTTACGCATGCGCTTTGTGGACTGACCAATCATTGGCTGTGCAATAAAGACACTACATGTTTCTTCGGCTGCTTGCAAGCTAGCGCAAGATCGGCAATCAAACATTTAACCTGACATTCATTATCGCTTTACTAAACACACTCTGAGCTACGTTGTTACGGCTGCCTGCCTGCCTGCCGGCCCGGTTGCCTGAGTGGACGGTGACATAGTCAACCAACAGTCAATTGCATAGCGCTTAACTATTGTACATAAAATGGGCATAGAAATCAAGTGAACGAATCAGAGGCAACAGCTGTGGCACGCCACACCGCCATAACACAACAACAGCGACGCCAATACCCAACACCCAACCCAATTGACCGCTCGAGCCTTCCGCGGTGCGCATTGCTAAGCACACGTCAATACATTGTGACTGCGCATGCGCCAACAACCCAACAACCAACGAGTTGCCAAACGAATTTGTTTGCCGCGACATAGCGATTGGCAGCTGCCGGCACCACAAAAACACACTGTACCATGTCAAATGCGGAGTTTTGTAGCTTAAAACTGCTCCATCTAAGCAGCATAACTCTGTGTATGTGTGGATGTGTGTGCGTGTGTGCTTGTAATGAATTGACCGCTTTTTAAATGATCAACATAAATTCACCTGCTTAAACTGAAATGCAAACTAATCTACTTTGCTACTACTATTTTACTGCCTACTACTATTTTTTTTTTGTACTTGTTTGCTATAATTTTTCTTATTTTTTAATTTTTTTCTAACAGCAAATAGAGAAAAAAACGGCACAAAATCGTTTTTCTTGTCACCGATATCATTATTTTGGTTTTTTTTTTTTGGTTGTTGTTGTTATTGTTGTTGCTGTTGCGCAGCTCGTTAGTTAATTTACGCTGTAAATATTATTGCTGGAAAACGTTTCATTGTTCAATTAACTCGAAATGCGATTACAGTTACGCGATTGCGTTGCACATGCGCCGTGGCGGTGGAGTCTTATGTATCATTTACATGTGTGTATTTATGTATGTGTATACATATACACGTATATGGTACATATGTGGCAAGTTGTTGGCGGTAAGTGGCAAATGCTATTGAAATGCCACGCGTGTTTACATTCAATTTTTCTTCTCGCAAGCAGTTTGTTGTTGCCACTTTATGGCTCGCAGCCGAAATAGCTTCATGTTGCACACATTTGCGGCCATTTTTCTTGGCCCACTTGTGGTCGAAAATGTATTTATGTAATTTTTTCGATATATACATAATGAGTTCTCTTGTTGTGTAGGTTTTCGTTCCAGCGACACATTACATATTCAAAATGCTTAATTAAAATTAATTATCCTGGTTAAAAAAGTGGGGAAAAAATTAAAAACAAAATTAAAAATGAGGCAAGAAGTGGAATGGGACGTGAAATGAAATGAGAATTAAAATGGAATGGGAAACGAAATGAGAAAAGAAATAAATGAGATCAGAAGCAAAGTAAGAAATGAAATTAGATGAAAACAAAAAGAGAAATTGGTTTGAGAATTAAAGTGATATGGGAAATGAATTGATAGATTAAATTAGGTGAGAAACGAAATGGGAAATGGAATGAGATAAGACATGAAATGAGAAATTGAATGAAAACTGAGGTAAGAAATGGAATGAGACGAAAAATGAAATGAAAATGAAAAAAAATTAAAATGAATGGTAAACGAATTGAGAACTGGAATGAGATGAAAAACGAAATGAGAAATGAAACTTGATCAGTAGCAAAGTGAGAAATGAAATGAGATGAAAAGAAAAGGAGAAATAAAGTGATATGGGAAATGAATTGATAGATTAAATTAGATGAGAAACGAAATGGGAAATGGAATGAGATAAGAAATGATTTGGGGAATTAGATGAAAACTGAAATGAAATGAGATCAGAAGCAAAGTGAGAAATGAAACGAGATGAAAAGAAAATGAGAAATAAAGTGATATGGGAAATGAATTGAAAGATTAAATTAGTTGAGAAACGAAATGGGAAATGGAATGAGATAAGAAATGATTTGGGGAATTAGATTAAAATTGAGGTAAGAAATGGAACGAGGCGAAAAATGAAATGAAAATGAATGGTAAACGAATTGAGAACTGGAATGAGATGAGAAACGAAATGAGAAATGAAATGAGACCAGAAGCAAAGTGAGAAATGAAATGAGAAACGAAAAGAAAATGAGAAATAAAGTGATACAGGAAATTAATTGATAGATTAAATTAGATGAGAAACGAAATGGGAAATGGAATGAGAAACTAAGTGGAATGAAAACCGAAATAAGCAAAGATGTGAGAAATGAAATACGATGAGAAACAAAATGAAAATGGGAATGAGATGAGAAATGAAATGATTAATGAAATGCAATGAAAAAAAGAGAAACGAAATTTACAATGAAATGTGATTAGAAACAGAATGAGAAGATAAAAATTCTATTGAAATGAAAAAAGATAAGAGGAGAAATGAGATTAAAAGCATAACGAAAATTGAGGTGAAGCATAAAATGAGTAACGAGATGAGAAATTTAATGAGTTGACATAAGAAGTGGATTCGGAGATGATATCAGAAGAGCCTGAATGGATCAAGGCAATTAGCAAAAAATTCGAAACTTTTGAATATTATGTAGGAAAAGAAATTTTAGGAAATAAAGAAAAATAAAGAAAACTACATACAAAAGGATAATATGAAAGGTAAAGAGTTTTCAAATAAATATAAAAGTCAATAATGAATAGAAATGCTGAAACGAAAAATTCTCATATTTCAATTAATTTCAAATTAATATATTTTCCTCGTTATTTATGCACCAGGCATTCAGTCATTGAATACCCTTCACATAAATCCTTTCTAATCCATAGGCGTATACCGAATATGACACACACACACTCACATACATACATATATGCAATGTTGTCTATTTTCAATTATACCATGAATATACACACATGAAAATACGGTTAATTTTTTTAGTTTTAAATATGTATGTAGACTTTATAGTTTTTGAAATATTTTTACGGTTGAAGAAAATATTAAAAATTTGTTACGCCTTCACTTTTCATTCAATATTTATTGCAATATGTCTTTAAATTTTTTTTTAGTCATTTTTTATTAGTTCATTAGCAATATCATTATAATAAACTTTTTTTATTGGTTCAATTTCGCTCTTATTTTATTTTTATGTGTGCCTATTTCTTATGGAATTTATATTACATGCCTTTTAATTAGTTTGTCTCACATTGGTGCTGAGAGTGGAGGCAAGTAAACTTAAAATTTGAAAAAAACGAATAATAAAAAATCATAAATATTTATAATTCGTTAAAATTTATTTCAAAAGTGCAATGAAACATTTACTTTTTAATTATTTTTATAAAATTTTCATGCAATATAATAAAGTATCTTATTAATGCTTATTTGCTTCATAATGCTATTGTCGGGGTCTCACTTTTGGTAATAAATAAATTGGAGGACAATTATGTAGCTTGATTTAATTTTTTTTGTAAGAATTTAAACATTAATAATATTTAATTTTTATTGTATATAAAATTTAGTTCAAAAAATTACTGTCATCTTTTTCATTCACCTAATATTAAACGAAAATAAAATTATTTATTTTATAAATATCAGAAGAGGTGTGGGTCTTCACTAAAGCAACAGAAAGCATCCTAATTGTATGCAGACAATATTTGATTAATGCATAAAATGCAATTTCAATGATGTGTAAAAAACGTTGCCTACTCCTAGGATGATGCTGAGTATTTAATGAATAAGTTTTAGTTTTATTAGAGTAAAGCTATCAATTAAAATTTCAGAATATTATCCAATTTGCATAATAAAAATTAATTATTATTATTTTTGTTTTTTGCAACAGTATATCTTTAACAATTTTGGGTGATATAGCATACCCTACTAAAAGCAACTTTGAAAAAAATACTACTTTTTTGTCAATTTTTTTAGTCAATAAATATTAAAAATTTCCTCAAATTCGCCTAATTGTAGGCAACGTTTTACGTTGACTTAGTATATCTAAAACGCTGCCTACATTTAGGAAGCTTCCGAGTATAAGCAAACCGCACATCTAACTAAAAAGAAACTTAAACATCGAAAAAAAAAGATTTGCATTATTTAAATTATAGTTTGTGTGAAAACTAAAGGACACTTCTGTCTCACCTAGAAACATAAAAATCTTATAAATATCTTTATTTAAAACAAATTATAAAATGATATTCAAGAAAAATGTAAGATTTTCAGAAAATTTTTTATTTTATTTTCGAGCTTTTCGTTTTAGCTTAAGCCGCTCATAACACATAAATCAATCAAGGCAAAGCTTTAAAGGCATAACAATTAAAATATTCATTGAAAAAGTGTTAAATAAATTATGACTTCATGTCACAGACATTTCAGGCTACCGACTTAAGCCACATGACCGATGCAGCGCACTAATGAAGTAATTGGGAATTTAGAATATTACTCATACGCACCGGAGGGTGGGCATTAGGGGCTTTAAAGAATATTGCGGTCAGTCGTAGACCAATCAGAAGACAAATGAATGCAAAAACAACTTAAAATAAATATTTTTTTTTAATTTATTGCAAGCTTATCGCCATATGTGGCATCTAAGGCAGTCAAAAATAAAATGTAAAAAAAATTAGGGGCAAAAATCGCGCTACCTTAAGTAATTGATTTATTAGTGGCTTGCAAAATGGTAATGACACACCAATTAGATATACAAAAGAGCCACGCATACATATACACCTTCCAATGGCACTGAAAAACTAGCACAAAGCACAATAATAACAAGAGCTCAGAAAATCCTTGACGTTTTTATGACTCGCCAATAAAATGTAAATCGCAAACGCTGGCAAATGATTGCAGCTTGCAACAGTTGTCATATAGCGGTACAAAAAAGACACACACATACACGCACACACAATGCCACAAACAAGCGAGTGGCGTTTCGAAAAAAAAAGCGCTGGCAAATCGGAAAATCACGCAACGAAAATTGGTGGCACAAAAAAAGAGGCGGCAACATGCCCAGCTTAAGCTTACATTTTTATTGCTGCAAGCACAGTTGACTGCTTGCGGCAGACACCCACAAGACGGCGTCGCTTTGACCTCGACTAATTTTTATTTGCAGAATGTGGCAGCTGAAAGGAGGAGCCGAGTCCACCAAATTCAGCAAACACAAATTGTCTGATGATAAATGTGGCACGAAGTGCTTTATTTATTAGATTGCAGCAAAAAAAAAAGAAAAAAAAAACTAGCAACAACAATAAATGGCGCTGCACGCATATGACAAATATGCAACAAACGGTGGCAAGCATAAGCACAATTGCATAAAGAATATATGAACTTTGACCGCACTTTGATAGCACGCGTGCGCATACACAGCTGCTTTAACCATGCCACATGCGCATTGGTAGTGACTAATGCCTGCCGAAATGCGTTGTGTTGCAAGCACACAGTGCATTTAAATGTCTGATTGCGGCGCGTTGCATATGTTTCGCGTTGTTATTTGATTATATGTCTGTCGTGCAACATGCAACACGGCATGCTATTGCCGTCGCAGCACACTTATCGTTTGTCATTTGACACCTCATTTACAGTACAGTGGCAGGATTGGTGTACAATGCGCATGGCTAAAGTGTTATTGTTGTGTTAAAAAAAAAAATAAAGTAAATAAAAAATAATAAATAAATAAAAATAAAATAAAAAGTGATTAATGGCACAATGCATGCAACGAAATGTATGAAAAATAACATAGAAAACGCAAAATCATAGAAAAAAAATTAAAAAAACGCACTTCCCGCCCAAACAAGTCTTGTTGCAAGTTACACCACTGCATGTTGCAAGTTAAAAATGAGCTAATAAGCTCAATAAATGCCCAACACCCGCTGGCATTGCGCTTTGGCTGGCGTTGGCAGTCAATATAATGGCTTAAATTACCGCACAAACAAACACAAAAGCAAATACAAAGCGAAAAAAAGAAAAGGAAAAAATAAGAAAAATAGGGAAAAATTATGAAGCAAAAATTCGAATATGCCACACAATAAAGCATAAACACTGGCTACACATACACCATACACAATACTTTTGTGCAGTTTGACCACCGCGGTAGTAAATTTTTGCAATCAACTTGCAAACCTCATTAATAAATGGCGCTGCATGTACAAGTAGCATGGTGCCACCAAGGAACCCAACAACAAATGAGGCGGCTACTGCTTTGGCGGTCCAGTTGTTGTATAAATGATCGTTTGTTTTGTTTTTGCTTACGTTTTTTTTTATATATATATTTAATTTTTTTTCCCTCCGCATACACCATGCAACATTTGTTTGCCACTTTATTTTATATGCAATTGTTGTTGTAAACTTTTCGGTTTTTTTTCGACTCCTGCGCCTTGTGGCATATCAATTTTGTGGCACAGCAAGCGTCGATAGCTGGCGCTGCGTGCTGTATTGATTTCAAAATGCGTACCGCGCATGCGCAGCTAACCGAAGCGCAGTGTGTCCGCGAAGTGGCGGTTTTCTAGCGATTTGCATCTTACTTTTTTTCTATTTTTTCAACTTACTTTTGGGTGGCAATTATGCGTTGCAAATTGCTACTTGTTTCTTTGTGTTGCTGTTATTGCTTTTATTATTCAACAATTTTTACAATTATTATTAATGACATTTCAGTGTCAAATATTTTGATAGTTTTGCATTGTTGTGTTATTAAGTTTTTTATTCTTATTTTATTTTATTTTATTTTATTTTTTTTCCTTCTACTCGCGGTGATATCAAATTTCATGCTGTGCGTTCGATATCGAATGCCCGCTTAGGTCATCGGGGTGTGTGTGAATAATATTTGCGGTTTTTTACTGCATATATATATACGATATACATATATACAATTTTGTTTTTATTATAGACATTTTTGGGTTTGCTTTTACGTGTATACAACTCTTTGAGATGGTTAAACAACTTCAGTGAAAATGTGCTAAAGAAATCCTTCTTTATATTTTCTAAGCTAATTTAAAGTTTCAGTGTGTTTTCTGGTGTGCGTCTGAACTGATATCGCATAAAGAGCCTAATTGTAGGCAACGTTTTATTTCCACCTGTTTCAAACCGCACGAAGTTTTCTCAATAAAATATGGTCTACATTTAGGATGTTCCTCTAATATAGAATGAATGAAGGTGGCTAAAAGTCATAAACACCATATCTTGGAAATCTTAAAAAAAAATAAAATCTGAAATTTAAACACTATGTATCTTTACAGAAAAAAAAAATGATTATTTGCTTTTGTAATATTTTTTGTTAAGGAAAAAAGCTCTTAAAAAGCTCACATGGATAGTTAATCGATAAATTGTTAGAAAAATACTATTTTTTTGTTTACGAAACAAATTATCCAGTCTTTATATTCTAGGCGTACTTACGCTTTTGTATTTAAAATATGACTCACTACGTGTAGCAGCGGATAAGTTACAAGTTTGACTCTCCTTAACTAAAAGAAACTTCAGAAGACCGATAGTAATAAAATCTTTTTCAAGCGAACAAAAATAAAACAGACAAAAAATATATACATATATAAGTTAGTATTTCGAAACCTTCAACTATTTACGGCAGGAAAAAATGTCAAAAATAAAATGCGCGCTGCCCGCTTATAACCCCAATTGTTTGCATGTCGACTTAGCAATCTGCCAACCTTTTCTAAAAGAAAGAAAAACCTTACAAAATCAACAAACAAACGCCTTATACTAACAATATGTAAATGCAGCCCAGCAAACATTTGAAGCTGGAAATTTGCTTTACGTGCTCCACTGTCTCCACACAGTCTCCTTACACTTCCTACTTTTGTTGGCAACAATCAGACCTATATTAAACGCCTGAGACGCCAGAAGGCAATGCCCTGTTAATAGTTCAACCATCAGCCTGGAGTCCGGCCTCTTTACAGATAGTATAAACTTTGTAAGTTAGCTTTGTTGACATTACTTTAGAAAATAACTTTAATAAATGAGTCGTAGATGATTCATTAATAATTTAGAAGTGAGTATGTCTCAAATGTATGACTTATGTGACTACTAAATGTATACTTTTAGATACAATTTTCATAATTTGAACCATTATAAGATTTGTATGAGTAATGCTTAACTAACTAACTGGTTTCATATATGAGTCGTACATACTTTATTCATAAATTAATATTTTTGGATACAATTTTAATAATTTGAATCAGTCATATGTGCATGAATCATTTATGAATAATAATATAATTGATTAATATTTAACTAATATTAAAGTAATATCATTTAAGTAGTTTAAATTTCATGCCTAATCCATACAAACTTTATAAAATGCTCAAATGTTAGTGTGAATACTTTTATGGATACTTTCATTTTATAAATTAGTTATGTTATTTAATTTCAAAAGGTACATAAGTTTAAAGTATAATATGAGTCTTACATATATTCATATTCAACTCAAAAATGGGTAGGAGTCTGCCCCATGTGGCTTCTGGTTGGATACTTTTGATTCAATTTATATTATTTGAACCAAGTGTAAGTGTAATATGACTCATATGTATATGAATGAGTCATTTATGACTCATGAGTAAGATTTATCTAATATTCAAATGTTATTGTTCGAATCTACTTTAACATTTGCATCTTGTTATTTTCAACTTTTCAATTTTTATGTTACTTAGTTTTTGACTTCAAATATTTTTATTTCCAAACATAAAGCTTTTGTGAAATAAATTTTATTTAACAAATAAAATATTACATTTCTAATAAAAATAAATATATGTAGCTTTATTAATTAATATAAATATATAGATACAAAATCTATAGTTGTAATTTGAGTAATGTAATTTTCTTAGATGAGCCATAGATGATTCATCCATATCTCGAAAATGATTCATTGGTGGAACAAAAACCTTAGAAAGAAGTATTATAAGATTTATATTCAAATATTTCTTTAATAAAATAAACGAAATGCATTGTGAGTCAGAAATGATTCATAAGTGACTCATGTATGACTTATAAATGACTCATGTATGACTTATTAATGACTCATAAATGATTCATAAGTGACTCATGTATGACTTATTAATGACTCATAAATGATTCAGTAGTGACTAATTTTTGAGTTAAATTTTATACATACATTCGAAAAATCTTATATATGGTATGATTACTTTTGAACTCAATAAAATTTGCGCTCTTAAAAATTGTTTGCTGTGTTATTTTTATATATATATATACGTAAATATGTTGGTGCATATGAATGTTGCACAGTGTGACACCAAAATAGTTTTCTAAGCCTAACGACGCGTGATTTATGCATATTTTGGCGAAAATTCGTCACAAAGGTGTTACCCGTATTACGTCACGTCAAACCATACACACACACTCAAGTACACACAACATGCCACTAAAAAAGGTCTGCGTACTGCAAAAAATAAAATAAAATAATAATAACAACACGATAAAGGTAAATTAAAAAAAAAAAACAAAAAATGTTGCCCATAAAAATCCAGCAGTCACGTTATATGTATGTCTCTGGCACACTAATGCGCTCTGGCAGCTGAGTGCATAATGTTGCCACCTATAAATGCCACGAAAGTTCATGTCAATTATTTTTGAAAACATGCTGCAGCCTGTCGAATGCTGGCAATATCAGCTGCTGCGGTCTCAAGTCGAGTAGCAGACAAATAAAAAGACAAGAAGCCACAAGCAGGGTATTGTTTACATTATTTGCGGCGGTATGCCGCATGCCGCATGCCGCAAGATGTGTCAAACACACCCACCCACGCATGCGTTTTGTGTGTGTGAGCTCTGGCGCGCGGGGGAAGAAAAAAGGCGCGTGTGCGAAGGATAAGATGGCTATAAAAGCATTTATTTCAAAATATATGCGTGCATGAGTGTGTGTGTGTGTGTGTGTGTTGGACGTTTGAAGCTGTCAACTATTGCTTTGCATTTTCACTTTATTTTTTATTTTACTTTTTTTAATTTATATTTTGCTTGCAACCTTTTTTAAGAGACAGCACGACAGACGCGCGGTACGGTAGTCAGCAGAACGCGTGTAACACGCAGCTTAACTAGATATGTGTGTTGCACGCATGCGCATGGTATAGAGTGGCATGCCAGGCGCTTATCTTACTGCCTAATATGCACTTTGTTGTTGTTGCTGCTGCAATTTTAACTACTTTTATCCGTTGATTTATCGTCTGCTCGCGATAAGCTTTAGTACCACAAATAATGCGTGCCACCAAGCATGCACAATTTGGCATGCCACATGAGCGAACGATCCTTTCACGCGGCTTCTGGTGGCATGTTAACAATTTTACATAATTCCATTTTTTTTATGTAAAAATTTAATTTTTCATTATAATTTTGAATGCGTTTGGCCACCAGCACAGCGTGCCACATTACAGGCACAAACACATGTTGCACGAATGTAGAGATGCGAGTGCAGATAATGGAGAAGCGTAGTAGTGGGCATAGTCATAAGTCATAAATCAATTGCGTAAGCTTTTTCTGAAATGTATTTTTCTTGTGGTTATTGGTTGTTGCAAGTTGCGAATAATACATGGTTGACTCATTAATCATTTCGCTGGTAGAAAAAATCGTTGGTATGACAGCGTTGACAATTGGTGTGTGCGCACAAGGCTTTTAAAAGTGGTTGCAACATGACTTTTTACTTGCAACATGATCTGTTGTTGTAAATATGTATTAAATGCATAAAATAAATGTATTAGAAGTTATGCAGCGCTTTTGAGAAAGTGCGTAAAACCTTAATTTTTACTTGCAACATGAGACGCAGGCATTTTAAAGTTGTTGCAAGCAACAGATAACCAGCGCAGACAATGCAGCAATTTAATTTTGCTTAAAAGTCATTAAAAATTCCTGGAAAATTTAGAAAATTTAAAAAAAAATTAAGAAAAAAAATTTAAAAAAATCTTGTGCCATGTTCAACAACATACTTGCCACATATCATGAAATTGTTGCAAGCTAACACATTTAAGCTAAATATTAGTTTACACCAAATTGTTGCTATCGACTTTTGTTTGGCTTATTTTCTTTTTTTTTTTGTTTGCTCTTTTTGTTCACAACCCACCTGCCAGCTTGCAACATTCACTAAAAGCCATACTCATGCCACAATGCAATTCAATGCTATTACTTGTTGTAAAAACCGTTTCTTCAAAGCCTATCAGCAGCTTTTTACAACAACAATAAAACATTATTTTGTTGCATTTCCTGGCGCATTGCAAGTATGTGTTGACACATACACGCACACGCAGGTGGTTGCGCCAGTTTTTTCCCCCACTTCTTCTTCACTTGCAACACAAATTGGCACATATCAAGCGATTAGTTGCAGCCTCACAAACGGTTAATGCCGTATAATTGTTGTTCTTGCACTGTTTGTGGTGATGCGTACTACATGTAACTTGCCACATCTGCCGCATTCGATCATGCGCGCACCAATGCCGTTGCATTCTAATGAAGCGCCACTTTAAATGCCAAACCACTTATTTAGCATGGCAAATAAATCGCGCATGCAAATAACGTATTGTATGTGGCATGCCACCAACACACAGTGTTTTTTTTTTGTGGTTGACGCTACGAAAAAGAATGGCCAGCCAACAATGCCATAACATTGCTGTGTGCGTAGACTGTGTGTCCATGTTGCAAGTACGTTGCTTTGATTTGTTTGTGGCATTGCGTTGCACAAATCACTGGCACGCGCTGCCAAGTCTGCTTTTCGCATGAAAAATAGTTTCGTTGTTATTTTGTTGCTGCTATTTTTGGCTTTCATTGTTCTATGTTGTGGTTGTTGTTGATGTTGCGTTCGTACAACAATCACTGGTCAACAACAGTCATGCAATTAGTGCGCGCTGAAATGCGGCAAACGCAATGCCAAGTGACGCACATGCAACGGATGTGCGCACGCATACACGTACAGACGGCAACAACGACATATACCTCCACATAAATATATATATAAGCCATTTGTTTGCTTTAAGCATCATTTGCATTTAAGCATCGGTTTAAAGACATTTTTTTTATTTTTTAAATTTTTTTTTCTTTTTTTTTAATTTTTTTTCATCGTTGCAACTTGCATCTTGCATTCGCTTTGGCATTTCAGTCATCAGCAATTGCTCTTGTTGCTGCTGAGGCTGCGCTTGCGTAATGCCAAACAATTATTGTTATTATTTACGCAAACTGTGCGGTAAATGCCAACTATTTGCATACAGGCCAACCTGACAAAACAGCTGGAACAATAACAAAAACAATAATACACAATAATATTCGTAATAACCGCAATAGAAAAAGTAGAAACAAATGGAAAAGAAAAAATATTGAACAATAATTATAGTAAATAAATCAGTCAGCGGATGTACTGTGGGGTGCGTGGAACCTTATTTAAAATAAAAGTGTTTATATAAATTTCAGTTATAAAATAGCGCTAAACTCAATATTCGCTTACCGAAAATTGGCAACACTGTTATAGCCAAAAAATAAAAAAATAATTGCCGTGAACAAAAGCACGAAGTTGTGCGCAAATATGTTTCGCCTAAGAGAATTTAAAGTTAATTAAAACTTATATTTTCCACAAGGAAAATTGGCAACATCGAAATTTCATTTATTAGAAAATATTCACATTTGCAAAACTATTGGCAACACTGTTGTTTAAATTGTTAGAAAAATATCTAGTATAGAAAATCAATTAAACCTGAGATTTTTCCTGAGGAAAATTGGCAACATCGCTATTCCAATTATAAGAAAAATACCAAATGTGCAAAATTGAACCAATCTGTAACATAGTGGTTACAGTTATGAAAAAGGATGCTAAAAATCAAATAGATCTGATGAGAAAAATTGGCAACGACGCATCTGAAGCTGGCAATGAAAATAGGCAACAGTGCCAACTAATTAACACATTAATATTTTTATTACAAATAAATGAATTTAATCAATGGAATTAGGAAGCTGATAGCTCTACCAAAGGTTTTGGAATGAAAGTATGTTCCTCGTTGAAATCATAACAGCAATTTGTGTAAAAGAAATGTTCAAATAGTTTTTATTTGAAGGGTTAAAAATTGCAACATTGTAGCACAAGTAATAGGCAGATTAGCCATTTGTTGAAATAAGACAAGAATTGTCAATATTGTCATATGCGATACACTTGAGAACGAAAATAGGCAACGCGGCAATAGAAACAACTACTAATTTTTCTTTCGTAATTATGAGAAAACTTTGTTAAGAGAAAAAATAGTATTTTCAAAAACAAAAAAATAATAATTTTTAGCTTTAAAAAGACAAAATATTAAAAGAAGTACCTTTACTCATTACACATTGTTGCCAATTTTCTTGTCCATTCATAGCAATGTCAGATGAAAAGTATTAATTCATTTGGTGCAAAAAGTTTTAAGTGAAGGAAACGCCAGGGTTCGAGAACATAATACTGAACTTCCATATCTTGGAACTTTTTAATAATTCGTTATTTTTTTGTTTGCCTCAAAATGGGTTAAAAGCAATGCTGAAAACCTAGCCAACCCAGCGCCAATTTTCTTAAGTAAATTTTAAAATGAATTCACTTAAGAAATCAGTGAAAGAAAAAACCGGCAGGTGTCGCTATTGTTCGTGAAAACTGCCAATTCTAATTTTCAGTCCTCATTTTTTCATATAAAAATTAATATACCTATATCACATAATGATTTATTATTTTTCTTCATTATTATTTCTGAATATATGTATACATATGTACACTTTGTATTGTGCAGATATATGTAATATGTCTCATTTATTATAAAAAATGATAATAAAATACATAAAAAAATATTAAAAAAAAGAATTAATTTCTTGATCCACACTTAAGTGCTGTGGAATAAAAATGTGATGAAAAAACTGTATTTCCCTAATTTTATATCAACCTATTACATATACTACAAAAGACATCTACTGCATAATTGAGCTACTGATTTAACTACATTAAAAGAATTACTTTTTTTTAATTTAAAATCATATAAAAAATTATATTAATATTTTCATCAAAATCATTGAAAAATCATATTTTCTTCAAAAGTACAGAAAGAAAGTAAGCAATTAATATATTTTTCTGAATTATATATATTATTTTCAATAATAATTTATTAAATAAAATTAAAAATATTAAAATTCAATAAAATAAAATTACAAGAAAAAAATTTGCCGCTGCGGACAGGATTCGAACCTGTGCGGGTAGAACCCAATGGATTTCAAGTCCATCTCCTTAACCGCTCGGACACCGCAGCTGTTGGTGAAGCTGTTGTCAAAATGCATACTTCACTAAGGGTTGTTGTTTGTTTGCATGTGTGGCTTATGTTTGTGCGTGAGCGTAAGCGAATGAAAACAACAAAAGGGGATAAAAATATTAACCAAGCATAAGCGCTTCTAGAACATGCCATTGATGTTTTGGTGTACTAAACAAACACAAAAATATATGTTTTACGAAATTAAGCAGAACAGAGACGAAAGTAAATTAAAAAATTAATTAAAATCAATAAGAAAATAAAGAAATAAATAAAGTAAAAAAATAAATATCAGACTGGTTAAGTAACTATTTACTAAGCATGGACATATACATATATGTATTTATGTATATAGAGATTTAGAGAAACTAAATTAATATCGAAAACCAAAAATAAATAAATAAAAAAAATTATTAGAAGGTATTGAAATAATATTAAAAATTGATGTAAAACATTTAATCAAATGTAATAAATAATTAGGAGTGAAAAATAAATTAAAACGTTAAATAATTAAAACCAAAAAACTTAATAAAGATTAAATAAATAAACCCAAAAACCAAATTAAATAAATGAAGGCAAAAATCAATAAAAAAATTAAATAAACCAAACCAAAAATAACTAAAAATATTATAAAAAAAATTTGCTATCAATAAAAAAATAATGCTTTTTAATAAAGCAAAATTGTAAAAAGTCGTGTGCGTCGGCCGGGAATCGAACCCGGATCAACTGCTTGGAAGGCAACTATGCTGACCATTACACCACCGACGCGCTAGGGCGTGGTTGGCGTATTTGCTAACATGCCGAATTTTTTTTTCTGTATGTGTATTTTTTATTAGCTGCCAAACAAAAACCAATTTTTTAAATAGAGCAATTTAAATAAAAATCAACAACAAAGAAAGCAGAAGAAAAAAAAAACAAATACAATTCATTTGTTATACATATTCATTAGCAGTGCGGCAGATAAAAATAATAACATATTCATGTATGTACGTATTTACATATTTTTATACGGTTCTTTTCGCACCAACAACGCTCGTATTATCTCTCTAGCGCAATAACTAAGAATAAAGCTGATAAGAAATGTTTAAAATTAAACAAAAACAATTTGTAGCCGAAATCTATTTATAGACTTGCCAATCTACATAATATGTAGGTATAATTTAGTGGCAATTAAAATTTTAAATACTGTATATATAAAAATATTTTTTTTTCATTTGTTTATTTAGTGATCAGAATTAAATAAAAAAAGTACCTTCAATGCATGTTTGTTCTTTATTTATTATAAATATAATACCGTTCTTTCGGATCAAGGAAGATTTGTTTAAGCGAAATGATTTTTAGGTAAAAGAAAATAAATTTCACTCTATTTGGAATTAAAATTAATATTCTTTATCGGAAGACGAAGTTACTTATTTTATATAATAAGAAAATCATCTTAAAATAATAACAATTTTTGAATAGCGAATAATAAATAAATAAATGAAATTGAAATAAAAAGAATTCGAAGTGACTAAATATAAAATATTTCTTCTTAGATTACAATATTAATAAAATGTAATTTAAAATTTATTAGTTAAAAATACTCTAAGAAAATCAGAATAATTCTCTATGGATTGTGTAAATTCGAAATAAAAATTACAAAAAAACTGGAAAAAAAATGAATTAAAAAATATTTGTAATAAATCAAAAAAATAATTTCTTATTTATAATGAAAATAACTAATAATATAAATTTGAAATAACAATTTTATAAACGAAAAAAAAATTAAATAAATAAAATAAAAAATAATAAAGGAACCAAAAAAATAATAATAATAAAGTATTAAAAGAATAAAAATAATTTTGTAAGCGACAAAAAAAAATTGCTTAAACTGAAATATTCAAAAAAAAAAAAAACAATAAAAAATTATTGGAAAATGAGATAGTCTTTTGACTCTAAGGAATTCAGTATTAATCTCTTTGGTATGCGTATATTCAAAATTGAAAAAAAAACAATTCATCTTGTTAACAAATATATGTAAAAAAGTATGTCATAAAGGAGGGAAATAATAAATAAAAGTAAAAAAAAATTAAAAAAATATTTTTTTTCAGGGAAGTAATAAAAGTAACTGAAATCAATGTAAATAAAAATATTTACTCTAAATAAGTTCCAACATAATTTCGATGCATCAACGAAAGCTCAAACTAAAACAAGCGCTTACAAGTTTTTTTAACGACACTCAAAGCAAAATTTAATGAAAAATATTCGCAAAATATCAAAAAAGAAAACGGACCCATAACCAGCGTTAAAATTGCGCTTAAAATCATACCACAAAAGTTTTGTTCAAAAAAAGCACAAAATATGTAAAAATATTTTTGGAAGCGATTAGGCCTGTAGACGGATAAATTCGAAAATGATAACTACTGGTTTTTAATAAAATGTTTTATAAGTAACTTTGAACACATTTCAAATCGTAAAAATAAAAAATTAAGTAATTATTTTAGTTAAAATTAAAATAAATGAAACATTTTCATAGAAACAAATCCAAGGAAATAGTTTTACGAAGGCATAGATTGGAAACAAAATCTGATTTCTTCGTAACCTAAAATAATACTATTCAATAAAATGGTTCTTTTTAAAAAAGTAACAAAAAATGTTAACGAAAAAACGTTTATAAATAATTGAAAAACAATATTTAGGAGAAAAAATAGGTTGGAAAAATTATGAATATTCAAAATAATAATCAGTATTAAATTCAACAGATAAAATTCAATTAGAATTAAAAGAGTATTTCAATCCAACTTGTTGGAAAAATTATTAAAAACTTCTTATAAAATATATACAATAATATTGATCTCACTTTTGAGTAATAAACTGGGATTTAACGAAGATTTAATTACAAAAAAAAAATTATCAGAAATTATGTAAAAAAAATTAATTTTTTTTTTTAGTTTAAGTATAATTTTAGGCGTAGTAATATTGAGTGAATGATTTAAAAAATGTCTTTTAATAAATAAATACATTTAATATATATAATTAAATATAAATATTATTTATATTTATGGAAAAATAAAAGTAAAAAATAAGCTTTTATTAAAATAAAATAAAATTAAAAAAAAATAATAATAATTTTTACATGACACTGTGCGTCAAAATTATACGCAAATGCATACATACACAATCAAACAATTCAATTTAACTGAAGCTTAAAGACAATGGCAAATAATAGTAAGCACTAAAAAAGTTTTTAAGTGAAAACTAACAACTTGCAACAAATACCGCCTTCCGCTGCGGCGCAGCAACTAGTTTGCCATGCTCAATTTCCACACGCAGCCGCCAGTAATCATTATTGTACCGCTATATGCTTTTCATCATTTTTGCCATTCGATTTTCCCAACAAATGCCATTTGTTTTTCCCCCCTTTTTACTGTGAGGAAAGAAAAGATTAAATTTTTTTTCAAATTGCAACATTTGCATGCTGCAACTGGGTTAGGCAAAGTAGACGTTGCACTACAATTTTATTATTATTATTTTTTATTTTTGTTTTTGCAAGACAATTTGTTGTAGTTTTTTTTTTTGCAATTCTTTCTTCTGTCCACGCAATGCAGCCTGCGAGACGCACATTTTTTCGCATAAATTCCACACTCGCTCCCTCTCTCCATCTCCCGCTCTCACTGCCATCAGTACGCGCATTATTCTCATCACCATATCGACATAACAGCCTTAGCATTTGATGCGAAATCGATGCATTTTAGATTGATTTATGTTTTGTTTTGTCGTTTGATGGCAGCAGCAGCATCATGAAGCACGTTGTAGATTTTGGCGTCGACTTGACGCTTTGCTCGCAGTGGCTGTGGCAGTGGCAGTTATGTAAAATTGCTGTGGTAATCTGCTTCCTGCCACTGCCGCACAGCTGCATAAAGTGGTTGCAAAAAGGTTTTGTTGTTGTTTTTGCTGCGTAAATATTGCGTTACATAGCCAGCAAAGAGCCTGCCTTCTCAGCCTGTCTGCTACACTGTAGAAATTCGACGAGAAAACGCATAACGCTTAGACTTTAGCGTGGATAAACATAAGTCAACGAGTCAGCTAGCCAGCAGCACTGAAGGGGAGTGGGATGAGGGGGGTGATGGTGCTGTGTGTTGGGCACTTTGAAGTTATGAGGCTGTTAGCTTCGTTGCCTTAAAAGCCTTAAGGAAATTGAACGGAATTGACGGAGTGTATGCCTTTTTGTTCGCTTGTCTCGAATGAATTACATAAGTTGCATGTGCTCAGATATACATACGCGCATGCATACATTTACAGACATACCTATGCATGTATGTATGTATGTAAATAGTTTTATATTTACATACATTGAAATCTGTTCGCAGGATTGATGGCTGGTTGTGCGGTTGAATGCCTGAGTGTATTATGCATAACCAATAAAATAGAATGCGGGACATCAAGTGCCTCTGGAACGAGTAAAATATAAATTGAGAAGAGTGGATTAAGGCTGTTGCCTGATGGGAGAATTGTTAATAGACCTTTTTGTGAGGTTGCTGGAATTTTTATGGGAAAATTTGAAGGAAATATGGTATATTAATTAAAAAAATATGGTATATAAAAAATGTCAAAGCAAAAAAATGTATTATTTGAAAAGTTCTCAAAATTCACTATGTAATAGCTCATGTAAATGAATAAAATGGGTAAAATTTTCAGCAAAATTTTTTTTTAGCCTTTTTACAAAATTTTGCATACATTAAATTTTTGGTTCATTTTTAATTTAATTTAATTTTTAAATTCAAAAGTTATATAAATCGCATAATTTGTTTTGATTTGTTATTAAAAATTTACCTTTAATTTGCTGCCTTCATAGTTTTATTACATTTTTAGTTTTATTTACAAATATTTTAAATTCTTTAAAATTCACTTTTACCATTATTATTTAAAAACAATTAGTTCATATATTTATATGTTTTCAAAATTACTTTTAATCCACTTTTAAAATTAGTATTTACTAATTTTTTTAATAATTTAGTTTTTTAAATCACTAAAATTTTACTCTTACTAATATTATTAAAAAAAATATTTTAAATATATTTTAAAAATTAAATTTAGGAACTTTTATTAAATTATTATGTTTTCGTACGTTATTATTAATTTTTTTAGTTTTAGATTGCCTTTTAAACAAATTTTTTATTTTTAGTTTGTATGGAACTGTCTCAGACCATATATTTTTTGGAAATAGTGAAAAAATTACAACAACAGTTTTGGACAGTAGACGTTTTTTTATGTTATAGCTTTAATTTTATTATTTTTTTATTTAATTAAATTATAGTTAATTAAAATTAAAATTTAATTAACTAATAACGTTAAATGAATTTTGCTATTTTTACTTATTTTAATTATATGGTTATTAATTTTTAAATTATAATTTTTATTTTTTAATATTTTCCAATTATTTTTTATTTTTTTTATAATTTGAGTTTTACAAAAGTTTACATTTACTAAAAATAGCTTTACTTTGAATTTATTTAATTCGTAATAAAAATTGGAAGTTTGTAAGTTTAAAACAAGGTAGTTGAAAGTATTTTGCAAGAAGGTTAATTTTTTAAATTTATTTTATATTTTTTTTCAAAAATTTTAATATAAGTATATGAGTATTCCTATAAACACATATATATGTATATCTATATATATAAAAGAAAGTCGTGTTAGTTACTCCACTTATAACTCAAGAACGGCTAAACCGATTTAGCTGAAAATTGGCAGGGAGGTAGTTTAGAGCCAGGAGAAGGACATAGGATACTTTTTATCCCGATCGACAGCATTCCCGTGTGACTTGACATGAAACGTCAGTCACTATAAAACGTGGAATAATAAAACGCAAATGACAGCTATGTAATGACGTATGGATGACAATTTGATATTTGTAAGAAATCAATAATAAAACTATTTCTATTAAATAAATAATTAACAATTATAATGATAGTGCCATTGCCCATTCGTATAAACAGTGAAGTGAACTATAAAACTCGGTATGGTTGAAAATTTGAGTTTGAGTGAAGTGAAATTTAATTAATAATGCCGCGACCAATACGATCGAATCTTTCCCGACAAAGCCGTGATGCAAGAAGAATACGAAGTACTGCAAATGAAAGGACTGAAGAAGAACCAGAAATTGCACGTGAACAGCGCCGCGATAGTATGGCTCGACTTCGTGCTTCTCAATCACGAGAGCAAAGTGAAGCAGCCCGTGAAACAGCTCGGTTGGCAATGCAGAATCGTCGAGCGAACAACAGAGGTCAACAAATAGATAATTTGCGACGTATTGGGCAAATGGACGTAGTTTGCGAGTATTGTGGTGCATTAAAGTTTTCCGGAGAAACGCCTGGATTATGCTCCCTTAATGGTAAAGTGAAATTGTGTAACCTCATGTGCGGTAATTTATTAATCAGGTTAGGAATGCCAGCACCATATCGTGAAATGAATGACGCATTTAATCGAGAATTGGATCGGGAACGTGAATATGATTACCAGGAATTAGATTTAGTAGTTCAAACGAATGTACCCCTGTTGAATTACCAACAAAAGGAAGTTTATGATACTTTAATGAAGGCAATAGATGATGAAAATGGTGGTTTTTATTTCCTAGATGCCCCTGGTGGAACTAACAAGACATTCCTCATGTCATTAGTTTTAGCAACTGTTCGGGCGAGATCTAACATAGCGGTTGCAGTTGCTTCTTCTGGAATAGCAGCCACATTGTTAGAAGGATGCCGTACGGCTCATTCTGCATTTAAATTACCGTTAAATCTTCAAACTATTGAAGAACCAACGTGTAATATTGCAAAACACTCAGCAATGGCCAAAGTTTTAGCGGTATCGAAAATCATCATCTGGAACGGATGCACAATGGCGCATAAACGCGCATTAGAAGCACTTAACCGAACATTAAAAGATTTACGCAATGACTCGAGATGTTTTGGAGGAGCAATGATTTTACTGTCTGGCGATTTCCGCCAAATACTGCCAGTAAATCCAAGATCTACGGCTGCCGACGAAATAAACGCTTGCCTCAAATCGTCAAATCTATGGCGCTATGTGAAGAAACTGCAACTGACAACAAACATGAGAGTTACATTGCTTAATGATACATCTGCTGAAGATTTCTCGGAGCAATTGCTGACTATCGGTAATGGTCAAGTGCCTGTCGATGAATCGAGCGGATTAATATCATTTCCAAATAATTTCTGTAATTTTGTCTCATCAAAAGACGAACTTATCAACAATATATTTCCAGAAATTATTTCTAACTACAAAAATAATGAATGGTTGAGTGAACGAGCAATTATAGCGTCTAATAATAAGGTTGTAGATGACCTAAACTACATAATTCAAAATAAGATCATTGGAACAATGCATTCATTCAAATCTATTGACTGCGTCACAAATGAAGATGAAGCCACCAACTATCCAATTGAATTTTTAAACTCTTTGGACGTGCCTGGCTTACCACCGCACAATTTACGCCTAAAGGTTGGCTCCGTAGTAATCATGCTTCGAAACATAAACCAACCAAAACTGTGCAATGGTACGCGTTTGGTGGTTAGAAAGTTGATGAACAATGGAATTTACGCTACGATAATGATAGGAAAATTCAAAGGTGAGGAAGTTCTCATTCCGAGGATACCGATGATCCCAATCGATATGCCGTTTGAATTTAAAAGACTTCAATTTCCGATACCTCTTGCATTTGCCATGACCATCAACAAATCACAAGGCCAATCCTTAAAAGTTTGTGGTTTAAATCTAGAACATTTATGTTTTTCCCATGGTCACTGGTCGAAAGACCATCTGCGTTGTTTGTTTTTGCGCCTGATAATAAAACAAAAAATGTCGTGTATCACAAGGTACTTAAATGAAAAGCAACCTATGTACTAAAATACAGAAATAATTATCAATGATTAATGTAGGTATTTATTTTTTTTTGTATTTTTTCCAATTAAAAAAAAATCTGCTTATTTATTTCCATTATTAAGGCGGAACAAAGATCGCCGGGTCAGCTAGTACTAGTATATATCATATATTTCACATATGCTTTTTTAAGAATATCAAAACTAATATGATTTTTTTTAAATGAGAGCATATTTTTTTTTTTTTTTGAATATTTATTGTTAAAACTCATATAATTATTTTATTATTTTTTATATTTTTTTTTAGCTTTCTTCAATATTTTTCTTCACTAAAATTTTATGATAACTAGATTTTGAAATTCGAAGTCACTCATAATTTCCTTTTTTACGAAAAATTGTATTTTTATATATAACAATGCTGACGGTTCTCATAAAATCCTTTTTTTTTGAAATTTATTTTAAAATTTAAATTTCAAACGATGTATTTAGATGAAAAATCCAAATTTTGCTTACTTACTTTTCGTTTTTCGTTGTGTAATATTTTTATTTCTTATTATATTCTGCCTTTTCTTCATTTTTTCATTCTACACATTTTCAAAATATTTTATTTAAATTTTTTTTTTTCAACCATTTCGACTTTATTAATTTGCGCAATTTACTATAATTACCACTTTATGTTGCATGTGGTCAAAAACGCCTGAGAAATAAATTTGAGTTTCGAATTTTTTGTATTATTTTTGATTTTCCAGCAGAACTCAATCACGCGCTAGGCCATTGACACATAGCAAAGTGAGGTGAAGGTGGTAATTTGAGCGGCATAAACATACATACATATTGTGTGTGTCTATGAATAAGCAAGAATAGAAAACGCAAATGTCATTGTCGCAAAAATAGACTTACTATAATCATTGCCTGCTTGTGGTAGGCAGAAACATATTTTTTTTCATTCCACACTTATATTTATTTTCTTAAAATTTTTTTTTTAATAATTTTTTTTTTAATTTTTTAATTTTTTTTTTTTAATTTAAAAACATTTTTTTTATTTATCGCATATTTTACGTCACACTCAAGGATTAAAGGCTAAAAATTTACACCTAAAAATAATTTTTTAACAGCTGTTTGCTATGAACAACTGTGAAAAAAAAATCTCGCCATGAAAAGCGAATTCTAACAAACATAAAAAAAAACTTTTTTATGAATAATTTCAAGCAATTGCCAGATTTTATTTCTTCGCACATTTGCCAACACCAAGCAACACCGTTGATCCACGCCGCGGCTGGCGACCTTTAATAAATGACGTTGCCACTTGTATTCCTGCCGGCTCATATGTCTTGACTGTTTGCGTCGAGATTAAATGTTTTTCATTTTTATTTTTCTATTTTTTTAAATGAAAATTTTAACTGCAGCATTTAATTGATTTTAATGCCTCACACAACAGCACAGTTGGTGGCGCATGCAAATGCATAAATATTTATAAAAATATACATGCGATGCATGCATGTTTGTATATATATATGTGCATATGTAAGCCTTGGCTGCTGCTTGCCATGTCATACCATAATTTGCAAATTGTCTTACAATCAAATCTTTTCATTCATTTTTTTCTTCAAATGCATATTTGGCCTCTGGTCTTTTTTGTGATTTTATTTCTTTTTTTTTGGTATTAATTCCATGCGAATACGAAAATTTGATTTTGTATATATTTTTTATTTACTTATTACGCCTGTTTGCATATTTTTGCATAAAAAATGGTATACCAAATTTTTATTTTTAATTTTAAATTCATTTTTCTATTTATTATTATTTTTTCATACAGTAATTAAGTTGTAATTTTTGTACTTATTTGCATATTTTGCTCGATTTCACTTTTTCGTATTTTTTATTGTTTTTTTTTTTCTTTTTGTTACTTATATACAATACATTTTGTTAAGCTTTTTGGGGCGTGTGTAGGCATTGTCATTGCTACTCAATTTGATTTTTTGCCGCTACATTTTGAATGACATATCTACATAGTTGGCTTGGCATTTGATTGAAATCCTGTCAGTTGTGTAATTGTGTGAAATTTTTATGGGTGTTGATTGTGTAAGCTGAATATTTTTTAACGGTTTTAAATATTTTTTTTAATTGTGTTTTAATATTTTTTGTTTTTTAATAATAAACTTTTTTTGTTATAAATATAAATATATAAAACTACGATAAGACGCAAAAGTATGTAATAATATTATTTAAAAGCAATGTTTGAGTTTTTAATATAAGAAAATTTTTTGTCTGAATTTAAATTATTGAAATAATTTAATTTCAATTATTTCAATAATTTAAATTTAGTTCGATTTTTTACAAATGTATAAAAGTTTGAATTTTTCAATGCTAAATTTCATGTATAATTTAAATTTTTTCAAGTTTTAATATTCTTTAATAATTTTTATTTTTTAATATAAGAAAATTTTTTTGTTTGAATTTAAATTATTTCAATAATTTAATTTAAAAAAAAATTAATTTCAATTATTTAAATCTTGTTCGATTTTTTAAAAAAGTATAAAAGTTTAAATTTTTTTCTCATTTCATTTATAATATAAATTTTTTCAGGTTTCTATATATTTTTCTTTTTTTTTTTTTGGTTAAATTATGTTTTCTTTATAGAAAATATTGATTGTTCATTCAAAATTTGAATAGTTGCCAAAGGTCTAACTAATGTTAAAATTTTAATTCTGATTCACTAAAGAATTTTTTTTTCTTTAAATTCAAATTTTAATTTTCTCCAAAATAATATAATTTTTTTATTTAAAAAAAGCAAATTTAATTTAAAAATTTTAATTTATCAAATATTTGAATTTGGAAATTTCTACAATAATTTGGATTTAATTTAAAAACTTTTTTTTTTAATTTTTCAAAATTTTAAAATTAGTTTTTTTTTGCAAAATAATATAAATTTTTGAAAAAATAAAAAAAAAACTATATAAATTAAATTCAAATTAATTTTGAAATTTATTTTCATGCATACATACATACATATATCTTAGATTGAGAAAAATATCTTTTTTGTTTTCGAAAATTAAATTTTTTATAAAATTTTAATTAATTAAAATTTAATTTATTACAAATTTTATTTTCCTTAAAAAATTCTATGCCTTTCAAATATTTTAAATTAAATCAAAAATAATAATATTAGAAACATAATTATGCAAAAAAAATTAATAATTAAGATTTTTATCAAAAGTTTGATTAGTTTGAATAATTTTATTTAACTCACTTTATATTCGACTATTTTTGAGAAAAGTTTTAATTCATCCAAAAATTTTTTCTCCATTAACTGTATGGGAAATTATAGGCAAACTGCAATGCCATACAACTAAATGCGATTCAGCTTTTCCAGACAGAATGGAGTGGAAAAACGTAACCCTTCTGGATCCGTATCCATTTTCACTGACGTTTCAAAACTCGATGGCAGGTTGGGCTGCGGTATTCACTAAAAACCACTTACAGTCGACATGAACAAGAGACCTCCCACGAAGGCAGCGTCTTTCAAGCTGAACTAACTACGATAGTGGCAGCTGCTTCATGGTTACCTAACTCCAATACAGCATCTCAGCCTATAACAATATATGCTGAAAGCTAAGCTGCCAGTAAATCTCTTCATTGTAATCACACCACTTCAAAGGTGGCAATAACATATAGGGAAGTCTTAAACAAATTCTCGGTTGTATGCGAAACGATCGTGGGTTTGGGTCCCCGAATGAAATGTTGGAATTTATTTTTTTTTAACTAATTTTGAAATGTTCGAACATTAGTTTCTTATTTTAAAATGTATAAAAAAAGAAAATAGGAATGCGTCTTCGATGAGTTTTATATAAAAGTTCCGAATTGTAGGCAATGCTTTATTTTGTGACTCTTTTCATATTTTTAGGCGCAATAGATTTTATAGTGGAATTCTAGGAAGTGATTTACCAAAAAATAAGTGAATATTAAAGAAAAGGCATTTGAGATGGTCTAAAAACTCATGTCTTTTTTGTAAATCGCAGGTTAAATTCTTACAAAAAAATAAAAAAAATAAGCATTTCACTTTCCAAGAATAGTTGAATTAAAGCAATTTGTACACTTTTCAGCGCCCAGAACCAATAACACTTAAGCGCTTTTATTACAAACCTTGTACACCGCTAAGATTTGCTCCATTTTGCATTCGCATTTAGATAGTTGTAAAACAAAAAAAAAAAAACATAAAAGTTGTTAAAATTTTGTTACAAAAAATGTACACAAAAATATATAAACAAAACAATTTTTATTGTTATTTATTTTTTTTTATCTCGTTTTCTTGATTTTTGCTTTTATTACACTACTTTACGTACACACACACACACCCATACATAGGTATGTACATACATTTGTGTCATTGTTCCCCTTTCGAAAAATGCTTCAACTTGCCTTCAATTAATCACGACGTTGCTGCCACCTCCACCGAAACCGCCACCGCCACCGAAACCGACAACGCCAAACCGCAACAATTACTGTTAGCGCTGCTGCTGCGACGGTTGCTGCTTAATGTCGCATTTAAATGCTGCGCGTAATCATGCCACCAACTGTACAATCAGGTGCTTGCAACAACAACAACAACAACACCAATAACAACAACTATACAATGTTGCAATTACAAACATATGTACATACATATATACTTACATATTTATTTATATGACGGTGAATGCCACTGTTGTTGTTGTTGTAGCAATAATATAGATTTGCTATGCAAAAACAAAGACACATTACGACTCTTATATGTATGTGAGTGTATGTGTGTGTGTGTGAAATAATTATGAGCAAAATTAGTCGCTGGTCATATACATATGTACATATGTATTATATTATATATTTACAATATATGTTTCGTGGCGTTGCCGTTGATTGATGCAGTTTATTGGCAGCGCAAAAGCCGACAAGCGAAAACAAAAGACAACAAAAAAAAAAAGCAAAAAAAATTGGAAAAATAGTAATAAACAAAATAGAATAAAATCAAAATACCAAAAGTATAATAACAAAAAACCGTATGCGGCGGCATGCAACCACAAGAATGAGTTGGAAATGTGGCCATTCATTTTTTTACATTTTTGTTGTTATTTTTTTATGGTTTTCATTTCAATTTACAATTGGTAATTTGCTATTTCAACACTATTTACCATTTGCCGAGTGTATTTTGCGGCCGCCTCTTGTTGTTGTTGTTGTTGCAGCACGCATGCGATTATAAAGCGAGGCGCTACTTAATGTTGCCACACAGCAAAGTCCTTGAACTAATTTGAAGGTAATTTTCGTCAAATTTATTAGCAAAGAATAAAGTTTGTAAATTCTCAGAAATAAAGAAAACAATCAAAAAGCTAAAAAATTAAAAAAAATAAAAAAAATAATAAAAATAAAAAAAATAAATAAAAATAAAAAATTCTTAAAAAAAAAAATAAAAAATTCTAAAAATAATAAATTGCAAAAAAAATCAAATAAAAATCGAAAAAACACTAATTTAATTTTTTTTACCAATATTCACTTAGAAAAATATGTGATTTACACACAAAAATAGCAAAGAGTTAGGAAAAAAATTGCATAAAGTGCCGCTTCATGCGTGCGATTTTCTTTGCAGATGTTGCAACTTGCAAGCATTTCGGTGATTGTGCAACATCATTACCACTTACATATACTCGTACACTTAATTGGCTGAAATTGCTACCGCTGTTGCGTTGTTTGCGGTGTTGTTGTCTGCACCTTCAAATCGATAGTGTTAATGAGCGTTGCATAAGAATAAGATATGTACATATGTACATACATATGTATATACTCGTGTGTATATGTGTTTGCGCAGACACTCGATTTTTAGGCACGAAAAGTGTTGTAAATAAACAATCTACGTGTAAAAATGTCAGCTTGAATTAAATTTTTTTTTTAACATTTTTGCGATAACAAAAATTTAATGAGTTATAAAGATGAAAAGCTTTGTATCTTTTATGGGTCAGTGTTACTACACGTATTTGAAGGTCACAGTAATTTCAAAAATTTAAAATTATGTTTAAATATTGTTCATTTGTTCAAGACGAAGTCACACTCAACGGTCGAAACATTGAGTAAGTGACACAAAATTCATGAACATCGTTTGCTATTTGCTAAAACTGCCATTTTTGACACAAAGAAAATTGGCCACGTTGCAAATTTTTGTTTAAAAGTTTAATTTTCATGCAATAACTTATTCAATTATATTTCAAGTATATTTGAATAAAATTAACTAATAAAGACTTACTCCATTTCAAAGCTCAATTGGTTGCAAGGAAAATTGGCAACATTGCACGAAATATTTTCAAACGCTTAAGCAGCTTAGACATTCATAAAAAAATTTGTTTTGAAAAGAAGTTCACTAAATTATTTTCTTGCCATTATTGGAAGATAGGGCACGCTGAAAATCGGCAACAATGCAAACAGCTTGAAAAGGCAATTTACGGACATTTACTACAAAGAAATCAAACTGTTATGGTAAATAGGATGTATCAAAATATATTTTGATAATTAAAAAATATTTTGATAGCTCAACAAAAATTCAACACAAGACGCAAGGTAATTGGCAACGGAAAATGTAAAATAGTAGTCCCTAAAGCAGTTTAACTTAATCTCGATCTTAACGAAAAATTAAACAAAGTTTGCTGATAAATAATTAGTCTACTCTCAGTAGAAAATTGACAACGTTGGGTAAAGTTAAAAAGAAAATTTCTGCGGTACTAAGAAAAACTGTCAACGTTGCAAAATATGTAGAAAAATATTACCGTGATACAAAATTCATGAAAAAAACAATTATTCTTCAATCATTATTTCTGCAAATGGTGAATATCGACAATGTTGCATTATTATAAAAATCAAAACTGTGAATAGATTGGGATGGTTGGAAGATATTGCTTAGGGGAAAAATGGCAACATTGCATTTAATATAAAATTCCTTAGATATAAAACTAGCTATCCTTTTTTTATTTTGAAAAACTTTTTACAAGAAAATTTTGAGACATTTTGAAACCCATATTGCAAATGTTTAAAATTGGCTACGTTGTAGATGGTCCATACTTTATCATAGAAATCAAGTTTAATTTTAATATAAAAATAAGTTAAGTAAAATAAGAAAGTGTATGCAAGGAAAATTGGTATCATTGCACAATTTTAACAAGCTTTCAATCTTCTTTAAAAATTTAAAAAATATATATATACATATGTATACATATATTCACTCAACTAGAGTTTTATGTAGCGTTAAGTATATGGTGAAAATCGACAACATAGCATTCCATATACAATTTAATTGACAATACAATACATTTTCCATGCAATAATAAGATGATGAAAATTGACAACGTTGTATGGGTCGCAAAATTCATTCTCGTTAACTCAAAAGAATGTAACCTTTTTGGCTATAGCTTTAAATGTAAAATGAATTCCTAATTCAAAAATTGCGCAATAAGACAAATAATTCACGCGGAAAAATGGCAACATTGGAATAATTTTGATTGATCTCAAATAAAATAAATAATTTTCAAAGCAACTTTTTTTTTATTTATTTAAATAATTATTATGAGATGTAAAAAAAAAAGAATTAAATAAATATTTTAAAAAGATAAAAATAGATTTTATGACTATCTATATACTTTGAATTGTATAAGGGTGCCGAATGTCATCTATATATATTAAAATTAGTAGTCTAATTGTTTACAGCTTTAGTGAGTTAATTTTGCTTTTTTATTATCTCTTTTTCTTTCAAAGCTAAAACAGCTATTACGTTTAACGTCACTGGCTTTGCAATTCAATAGCTTTCAAGAACTTTATTATGGTATTAAATCAAATTTTGATAAGATATCATAGATACATGCCAGCTCGTGGCTACTTGTTGTTATTGTTGTTGTAAAAAAATTTAACTGATTGTAATAAATTTCTTTTACGCACATAAAGTAAAGAGTTGTTCTATCTTGCCACTTGTTGCTGCACATGCTTGCAACATGCAAATCTAAGCTTTTAGTCGTATGTATGTGTGTGTGTTTGTGTGCTTGCCACCTGCAATATTTTGTAGCGAAAGATGCTTTTGTTTTTTTGCGCTCTTAAGCAGCTATCAGGCGTAGTTAACTTTAGTTTTTGTTACATTTTGTGTTGCTTTTATTTTTATTTTTTTTTTGCCAACTTTTGTCGGCTGCCATTAGCAACAAAAGAGTGCCGCACTTGTTGCTGCGCCTTACCGCTTTTCGTATTTGCGATTATTAATTGCACTGCCATAACATATGTAGCAAGCAAAGTTTGTTGTTGCTGCTGCCACGACGGCAAGTAAAGTTATTGCACCGCCAAAGCAATTGCCACCGACGGATTTGCTGCCTCTTTGATGGCTTTCTGCCGATAAAGGCAGACAAACCAACGTACTCGTATATATGTATGTATTCATGCTGCGTCTACTATGTGTAGCAACTTGTTGCTACTGCCACCGCCTCTATTGCTGATGAGTTGCCTATGCACACGGTAATTGTTGTGTTGTTAATTTTTCAACAATTTTTTTTTTATGCAGATTCTCAGTTTTGTATTATAAAAATCGCGGGAATAGGCAGTTGGTGGAGCAACGCACATACAAACATGCATACCTGCAACATACGTACTCATATATATATGCACTCATAACAATGCTGGTAGCAACTTGACGTTTCACAGCCGTCTTGATGTAAGGAAAAAAGCTCGACTTTTGCTTAGAATATTGTCCAAATGCAGTACTCTCTTGTTGTTGTAAGTAATTGTGGCTTTCTTGTTGTCTAGTTTTTGCGCTTTCCACTCCCCACGTACTTATTAAGCTGCATTATTGCGTTTACAATAATTAGCAACAATGTTTAATGGCTGCCACATTTATAAAATACTCGCAACAATCATATTTTTATAAGCTGCTGCTTTTGTAATTTTCTATGTAAATTAAATGTATGTATGTATGCATGTATGTACGCTCTTTTTATGCTTGCCAACATGTGTTTTTGTGTGTGTATGTTGCTAAACAATGTTGCTGTGGTTTTAACTCAAGTAATTATTGTGATTTTCATTAACAACATTACATGTCTGAAATCAATCATGTCCACTAATGAGGCTATTATTACACGAGCTAATGTGGCTGTAGCATGCAACCGTAGGCGATAAAAAAATGCGATTTTTGAGATAAAGGAAATACATAAATACATATATGCATTTCTCAGCTGAAAAGGTTAATGAGAACCTTAAAAGTACCTTTTTACTGGTTCAAAATTGTAAGTTGGTAGTGTAGAAGACGACGCTTTATTTGGCGTAAAGTTACAGATAAGGCCAAATAATAGAAAGAAACAAATATGAATATTCTGCTAAAAATATTTCCTAGCATTTTTTATGTCACTACCCAAATAATCTTTGGTAAAATTCCTTATTTTGAACTTTTTGTAACCACATTTTACCCTTATGTAACCCTTAACTACTTATTCAGTATTTTTTCGGGGTTATCTGCGGCCATGTTGCCACTTTTCGCTTTCGAGAAAATTACAGCAATTAATAGTACTAAAAAACTGATTAAAATTTTTAATTTAAATTTCTCATTTGTAGTTCATAAAGAATAAAATTAAGCGCAAAAATCGGCAATGCTGCCTACTGAAATTTAAATACTAACTGTATATTAGCAAAATAATTAGGTGCAAATTTTAAAATTATTTTAGTTACAATTAACTTTTACAGCTAACTTTTGACTGGTTTCTTTTGAAGCGAAAATTGGTCACATAGCTAGTGAGAGTATTTGTATATATACATATATATATATATATTTAATAAATATGCCAAATTAATTTTCCCAATAATTTTATGCCGAAAACTGGCAACGCTGCCAATAAAAAGGAATTTGTTATATAAGAACAATTTTTTAATTATCATAAAAAAACTAAATATCAGCATGGAATTTGCTTAAAGAGAACATAAGTAACTGAAAATAAGAATATTTTTAGAGTAAGAAATTGCACTAACAAACAAAAACATTTTAGAGCGAAAATTGGGCATCGTTGCCAAAAAATAAAAAAAATTGTTCCATTTCAATAGTAGAAGTTCAAAAGCCAATCAAAATTGTTTATATTATTTGATAAATAAAAGTTCATTTCCATTGTAAAAAGCGGAAAAGTTTTGAGGGAAAATAAACAATATTGCTAATAAATATTTAAAAAAATTGATTAGAATCAAAGTACTAGTAATGAAATTATTTAACAAGTAAGCAAAAAATTTCGCTACTAAAACCAAAAATTGTTAATATTGCGTATAAAATAATATAATTATTAGTGGTATACGAAAAATATATCAAATCTAATTTTAATAATTTTCAAGTAAAATTTGGCAACACCGCTTACAACTAGCAACTAGAAATATTTCATTAAGCACAAATAAAATTAAAAATATAATGTACACTCAAGTTATTTTTGATATGAAAATTTCCTTTCCTAACTAAGAGCAGAATTTTTTTTAGTGAAAATTGGCAACACGGCTATCAGAAAATAAAACATTAATATTCTTGCAGTAAAAGTAAACTTTCAAAGATGAAATAAAAAATGTTTAAGGTGAAAATTGGCAACACTGTTAATGAAATCGTACCATAAATTTCTATAAATTGTACTGTTAAAAGTAAAATTTAAAAAAATAAAAATTTAATTTATTAGAGAAATTAAAGATTTGCTTTTATTTATAACAAAAACGAAAAATCTTAAAGCCAAAATTCGCAACATCGCTAAAAAATGTTTATTGACTTAAAGCAGAAGTTTAGAATAGCATTATATTGCTGATATTGAAATTGCTAGCGAAGTAACAATAAATTGACGTATCTGAGAATTGAAATTTTTTTACAGTGAAAATTAATAATAAATAATTAATTAATAATAAAGTTGTTTTCCAGCAGAAAAAGATCCCAAGTAATTGTGAAATTTTAAATAAGTAGAAAGATGTACATACTAATTTCCATCACCAAGAGGAAAATATTTTAAAACGAAAATTGGCAACGCAGCCAAAAAGATTATTAAAAAGCATTGCCTTCAAAGTAGTGAATTGCTGATGCTAATATGTCGTGTATATTTTCGCAACTGATAATAGAAAATTTTTTAAGGGAACATTTTTTTTTTTAATTAAAATATTCATAATTTCACGAAAAAAAATCGAAAATAAAATAGTATTGAATTTAAATTAGGTAATTTTAATCAATTTATTATAACTATTAGCGACCTTTTTGTTGTATTTTCTTTTATACGTTGAACAACATAATGCGAAAATTAGTTCTTTGTAGACCCCAGTTAACATTAATTTTTCTATAAAGATTTCCGTTGATTATAAACAAGACATGTAGCATGTTGTAGAATTATTTAACGCTCTACAACTGCAAGCATAAATATTTACTGTAATTTTTTTTATTTGTTCACGAACAACATAGCAGCTTTAGAGGCTATTAAAATGGTTACAAAAAGAATCATATATACATAGGTACACATGCATGTACCGAAAGATAAGGGATCAAAAGGTGGCTGTTTTCGATTAATTTGCTTAATTAAGTAATTAGTTTTTATAACTTAATTAACAAAAACATCGAGAGAAAAGCAAAACATAATCATCGTAAATTCTGAAAATACTTAAAATATGTAAATAAAAGTATGTATTTTAATGTTTTTTATACTTTAATTATATATACAATAAATAAACTTTTGTTTTCTGCTGCTGCTGATTGTAATATGAGAAAAATTGAGTTTTCCTTTATCTGAAGTATGAAGACTTTTCTCGAAATATTTAATAATTTTGAAACACTCAACCTCATTACGAAAAATCATTATTTGTTTCAAAATAATTTACTAATAATTTTTTTTAACCTGAAAACTACAAGGTGAAAATTGGCAACGTTGCATAGGTTTTAAAGAAGTGATTCACCCATGACTTTAAATCAGTCAGAGGATGAATTATCAACTTCTAGTGAAGAGTTCTTCATTTGTTATCAAAAAGCGTCCTTAAATAAAATAAAATTAAATTAAATTAAATATATATATATATATATATATATTATTTAATAGTGGAATATTCCAAGAGAACCATTTGTAGAATTTCCAAAACAAATTTCAAAAAAATATATTAAAACTCTAAATTTTATATGCAGAAGTCTTATGTCTCCTCACTCATAAGCTACTGAGCACAGTTGTGCATGCGCATATGATCATAAAGCAATATATACAAACAATTTTGTCCATACATATGTACGTGTATGTATGTAGATGAATTATTGAGTGTTTGTATGTAAATACATTTTTATATTCCTTCTGCGCCTGCGCCTAAACCGTGGGATACCGAATATTGTTGAAATGCAGACGTTGCGACTGGCAGGTGAGGGTGAGCGTAAACCAAAAGTGAAGGCTACTTGCTGTCCAATTGAAGACGAGCTGAGCTGGGAAGCGAAAGGCGTATGCGCAGTAGGAGATGAGTTGTTTTTCGTTTTCATATCTTTCCTTTTGTGTTTCAATGCATAAAAACAAAACCTGCTACAATAACAAAGCAAGCATTACCTCCTTCATTTTTGTTTACGTTGCCTGCATTGTTGTTGCTGCTGATTATTGTTAGTACATTTTATTGTGTATAACTCTGCAATTTGCAACTTCAGCTCAAATTACCAGCAAAGCTACTCGACTTACGCCGCCAACGATGAGTAGAGAAGACGACAGTCAGCCTAGCAAGTTGGCAGGTATAGGATAGGCAACAAAGCGTTGCAAGTGTTGCAGCTAATAGTGGTGCGTTAAGATGTGGCTTCAAGGCGCTTTTTACTGTTGCAAATAGTCATCGTCAATTTTATGATGGCTGCCAACAAACAATAACAGTAGCTTCGACGAAATACACTTGCTGCACTTGTGCGATGGGCTCTTGAAACGTTAAGTGTTTGCTGCCTCATTAAATGACTTTGGAAGTGTAGAGTTCGTCAAAATTTTTAACAAAAACAAAAACTTAAATTTATGATTACTAAGAGCTCTATACCCAGCATGAAAGGAGGAATCAAAAAAAAAAAAGAATAATTAAAATAAAAATTACAATTTAAAAAAATAAATAAATAAAGTAATTAATATGAAATAATAAAAACCAAAATAAAATTATACTAAATTAAATAACATAAAATTAAAATGAAATGAAATAATATAAAAAAGTTAAATAAATTTAAATTAATTTAGATTAAATTAAATTAAATTAACCTAAATTAAAATTAAAAAGATAAATTAAAATAAAATAAATTAAAATCGAACAAAAATAAACGAAAGAAATAAAATAATAAAAAATAAAATATAATACAATAAAATAAAAAAGTAAAATAAAATAAAATAAAATAAAATAAAATAAAATAAAGTAAAATCAAATAAAATAAAATAAAGTAAAATAAAATAAAATAAAATAAAATAAAATAAAATAAAATAAAATAAAATAAAATAAAATAAAATAAAATAAAATAAAATAAAATAAAATAAAATAAAATAAAATTAAATTAAATTAAATTAAATTAAATTAAATTAAATTAAATTAAATTAAATTAAATTAAATTAAATTAAATTAAATAAAATAAAATAAAATGAAATAAAATAAAATGAAATAAAATAAAATAAAATAAAATAAAATAAAATAAAATAAAATAAAATAAAATTAAATTAAATTAAATTAAATTAAATTAAATTAAATTATATAAAATAAAATAAAATAAAAAAATAATAATTATAAAATAAAAACTTAAAAAAAAATTATTAAACTAAATAACATAAAATATAATAATAACAATAATAAAATAATATAAAGCATAAATGAAAAAAATTAAGTTAATTTAATTTAATTATTTAAAAAAAGTAATTCTAACTATTTTTAAAAATAAATCAAATTAACTTTAATTGAACTAAATAATATAAAAAGAAAAAGAAATGAAATGAAATATACTAAAAAAAATTAAATAAAATTAAATTAATTTATATTAAATTAAATTAAGCTAAATTAAAATAAAAAAAGATAAATTAAAATAATATATTTTAAATTGAATAAAGTAAAGTTAAATCGTACAAAATAAAATAAATGCAATAAATGAAATAAGTAAAATAAATGAATTGAATAAAATAAAATAAAATAAACAAAAATAAAATAAAATAAAATTGAATTAATTGAAATTAAATTAAATACATTAAAATAAAATTAAAAAAATAAAACATTTAAAGAAAATAAAATTAACTAAATTTAAATTTATAAAGGGTATAGGTTGCGCTCTATACCACACTCATTACCACCATGCTGCTGTTGCTGTCCCTCAATCATTGACTGTTGTTGATTGTTGCGATTTTTTGTTGTCGCTACTGGTTGTTTGTTGCTGTGCGCGAATGATGCATGTGGCTGAACATATTCAACAACTCGCAACTCAGCAGCTAATTGGCAGTCAGACTAAGTGACGCAAATTAATTTAATGCACTCACATTTTTTATTGTACAACTCACCATTACCCACTCCGCGACGATTAAGCTTTCTAAGAAATTGTGAAGATTTTTCACGCTTCACAGAAGTTTTTTTTCCCAAAGTAAATTATATTTTAAGTTGCACTCGGCTGCTGCCACTTTGTCTCATTTATATTAAGTTTACTTACCACGAAATTTTTTTTTTAACTTTTTTTCAATTATTTTATTTTTTGTTGCTTAATCGCCCTTCTTTTTATTCTCGTTTTGTTGTTATTGCTAGATATTTTGAAAAATGTGCAACACGCTTTCGCATTAATGCTGCCACAACAACTGCTTGCAACATAGCTCAGTATTGAAAATGCGCATTAAATGGTTTACAACTCAAACTTTCTACACACCTGTTGAAGACATACACATACGTACATTTATGAAGATATACGTTTGAATATGTAAATGTGTGCTTTGCGATGAAGTCATCGTAAATGGCCAAATTTATTTAAACAAATAAAACTTTGATTTATCGCCGCACGCACAGCATGTTGCAGCTTTCATATATGTATTCATTATATGTGCTTCTACCTATCTCTCTTTGACGCCACATGCAGCATGGCGCGCATGCGTTTAGGTGCATTTTTCAGTATCAATTTTGCTTTTAGAGCTTACCGCTTTTGTGTTGCAGCTCTGACTGCAGCAGCGTTGTTAGCTTTGAATTTATTTATTATTTCCAGGTCAAAACATTTGCGCCTGGCGTGCATAGTGTGCGGAGAGGGATAAAGATGGATGCCAAAAAAATTTATATAAAAAAAAATAAAAATAAAAATAAATGAAAATTAAATAAAATAACAAAAAATATGATAAAATAACAAAAATAAAAAATTTAATAATTTAAAATTAAATAAAATGAAATAAAATAAATTAAATAAAATCAAACAAAATAGAATCAAATAAATTGAAGTAAAATAGAATAAAATAAATTAAAGTGAAATAAATTTAATTAAAATACACTAAAAATAAATAAAATAATTTAAAATAAAGTATAATAAAATAAATAAAAATAAAAGGAAATAAAATAAATAAAAACGAAATGAAATAAAATAAATAAAAATAAAATATAATAAAATGAAATAAAATAGAATCACATAAAAAATAAAGTGAAATAGAATAAAATAAAATAAAATAAAATAAAATAAAATGAACTAATATTAATTCAAATACAATAAAAAATAAATAAAATAATTTAAAATAAAACATAATAATATAAATCAAAATAAAATGAAATAAAAAAATAAAAACCAAATGAAATCAAATTAATAAAAATAAAATCAAATAAAATAACAGAAATGAAATAAAACTAAATTAAAAATAAATTTTATAAAAAAAAAATATTTTTTATTTGTGCTAGAACCAATAACATTACCCCACTGGCATTAATCATTACGATTATTATTATTATTATACTCTTAACAAATAAATTTCAAAACCATTAACTTTTTTGATTACCATTACTTTGCTACCTGTATCATTACCATTATTATTACAATTATCATTACCATTAGAATTACCATTACCAATACAATTACTTTTATTTTTATTGCTACCATTACCATTTCTTTTATCATCTCCATTACTTTTACCAATATGATTACCATTATCAATACCATTACCACTATGATTATCATTACCATTACCATTATAATTACCACTACAATATAGTTGCCATTATTTTTGCTTCATCATTACCAGTTGCATTATTACCACTATCACTATTAACATAACAATTTTCATTATCATTCCAATTATCATTACCATTATAATTACCTTCACCACTGCAATTACCTATGTTATTACTATCATTATTTCCATTACAATTACCAATGTCAATATCGTCACCAATATAATTAGCATTACCAATACCATTACCACTACAATTATCATTATCGTTACCAATATAATTACCATTACCAATACCATTACAATTTCCACATCCATTGTTAATAACTTCTTATTTTCGAAAAGAAATTGTTAAGTGAAACTTCGGGTTCTCACGAGTATAATATTTTAATATGAGACGAATACTCATCTTTCTAATAAAATGTGAGCTCTTACACTCTTAAAAGCTTACCTAACGACTGCTAGGCAGCCAATCTATTTTTCTTCAGATACGAGTGCTCCTTTCCTCGATGTCAAAAGTCAAAAAATCTCATCTGCATTGGTTTTATGAACCTTCTTTAAGTTAAGTTGATATTTTGACAAAGCACAGCCCAGTTACTAACCCGATCGACTTTTTTAATCAAGGAAAAAGCCTATCTTCTCTTTTAGTGCACATAAAAAACTAACAAAATTTTTATCAGTTTTTTGCCACTGTAACCCCATTCCTCCAAATCACTTAAAAACGTTCAATACACATATCAATAAAACGAAACAGTTGCAATTGCTCTTATAAGTGCTGTCGTTACCGTTGCCGTTGCCAGCCGTAACAACTTACTACTACTACTTATCTGCAACTAGATTTTCTACTACTTTATCGTGTTGTTGTTTTTGTTATTGTCGCTGTTGCCGGTGATCGTAAAGTAAATTACATGCAATTGTTGCATGCAGATAATAATAAAAATTCAATTTGTGCGTTAGTAGAGAAGAGAAAACATACACACACACACACAAAAACAACTGCAACACAAAGCAATAAAAGAAAACAATAAAAAAATTAAAAATAAAAAAACTCCTCAAATGCAAGCAATCTAAATGTCTGTCGGTTTTTCAGAAATAAAAAAATGTTGCATGCAACAAGCGGAAAACTTTCGGCAAATCGTTTTATTATGCCACAAGTCGCACTTCGAATTCCCCAACTCCCAATGCTCCCAATACTCCCGATGCGCGCCGTTGTTGGTATTATTTAGGCGATCGTGCGATTATTTGCAGAGATCGTAATCGTGTTATCGCGCGCCAATTCGTTGCGTTTGTTGCGCGCGCCTATTGATAAACTGCGTGCGATTACGATCGGCCAGCGTGCGAGGTGCGAAATGTGAGCGCTGGTTGCAGGTTAAGTTGCAAGGTCACTAAGGCAATGTATGTGGGTATTGTTAGGAATGGAAAAGTGTTGAGCGCTGAAGCGAGGGTTTTGGCGGAGGGAGAAGCTCATGACTCTGGCGCCGATCTGTGAACGCGATCGCTTCATTTTTACTTACTACAACTGTGCTTACTGAATTTCACATTTCATACATACTCATATGTATGTATACATACGCAAGTGTGCAAAACGCATATTACAAATGCACAACAAAAATAGCAACAAAATCAATGGAAATAGCAAAGTGTTGGAACTGAAATTGCACGCTTTACAACTTACAACTTAACGGTTAACTGTTTGGCTGTGGCTTTTATACATATTTTCATTGCTGTAATTTACTGCACGCAACAAGCAACAAAAACAATAAAAATATCAGTATTTCTACTGAATAGTTTTTAACAATTCAAGAACAAATAAAAACTGAAATTTAAATAAGTTGGAACATTCGAAGCCAACATTTTTTAGCTCCGAAATTTTCCGCTAAATATAAAACGGAAATGATAAATTAAAATAAAACACAATTAATTCAAATTAAATAAAACATAATTAAATTAAAAATAATAATAATAATAAAAAAATAAAAAAAAAATTCATTAAATTAAATTAAACTCATTAAAAACAATAATTTAATAAAAAAGTAGAATTAAATTAATTAAAAAATTAAACAAAAATTTAGCTAAATTAAAATAATTAAATAAAATTAAATTTAATACAAAATAAATTAAATAAAAATTAAAAATATATTAAAATAACTAAAATTAAATTTAAAAAAATAAATATTATTAAAAAATTAAAAAACTAAAATTTAACGAAAATTCAAAACACCTAAAATAAAATAAAAACTGAAATAAAATAAATTAAATTAAAATAAATTTAACTAAAATAAAATAAATTAAATTAAACTAAATTAAATTAAATTTAGTTTAACTTCGTTAAATAAAATAAAATTTATTAAATTAAAATAATTTAAAAAATTAAGTTTAAATAAAAAATTAAAATATATTAAATTAAATTAAACTATTTAAATAAAATCAAGTTTAATAAAAAATAGAATAGAATAAACAAAATTAAAATAATTTAATTTAAATAAAATTTAAAAACTTAAATACAAAATTAAATATTATTAAGAAATTTTAAAAAAATTTAACAAAAAAATTAAAAACCTTAAAACATAATAAAATAAAAACTGAAATAATATAAAATAAAATTAAAAAACTTAAATTAAGTAAAATAAAAAAATTTAATAAAATAAAATAAACTATATTAAAATATATTAGTCAAACCAAATTTAATTTTATAAAGAAATAGAACTAAATAAAATAAAAAGTGGAAAGAAAAAATTGTATTAAATAAAATAAAAAAGGAAAATAAAAAAACAAAATTTAAAAAATATTAATTAAAGCATTAAAAAAAAATGAATTTAAGTTAATAAAATATATATAAAAATTAGGAAAAATGTAAAATAAAAAATAAAAAATGTAAAATAAAAAAATCAAAAAATTAAATAAAATAAAAAAAAATTAAATTAAATAAAAAATTAAATAAAATAAATTAATTTTAATTTAAGTAAATTAAATAAAATGAAAAAATAAAATTGAATTAAATTAAACTAAATCAAATATAGTGACATATAAAAACGATACAAAATAAAATAGAAAAGAAGATATAAAATAAAATAAAATGAAACTCATTTAAATTAAATTAAATAAAATAGTATAAAATAAAATAAAATAAAATAACAACATAAAATTATTTAAAATAATTTAAAAAAATTAACAAAATAAAAAGTGATTAATTTAGTAAATTTAAACTTTATATGTATATCGCTTTATATTGTACAATTTTTTTTCTCTAATAATGAAAAATTAAAAAAAAAAACTATTGTTTACTAACTAAAAAATAACTTTTCTTTTGATTGCAGGTGAGTTCAAACACGGTTTCTATTATTCACCGATGTAATTGATGTATGTACATATGATATAATTCGGCTAAGTTAATTATACACTGACTCTAATCCTTCGGAAAAGGTAATTTTGTTAAAGTAAATGGTTTAATAAAGTAAATTAGAAAAAAATTAACAAAATTATATTAGTAACCAAGTTAAGTTAAAATTAATTTTTTAGAAAATTTTTGGAAAAAACATAATCGAAAAATTTAAAAAAAAAATTAAGTAACCAATTTATTAAAATAAAATTAACAATTAAACAAAACATAAATGAATGAATATTTTAAATAATTATGTAAAATAATTATTAAAACTATAAAAATAATTTGACAAAATTATATGCAATAGGAGTCACATTTACTTTGTTGTTTGAATTTTATTTTTGGTTAAAAAAATGATGGTAAGAAAAATGATAATTTTAAAAGAGCTTCTTTATACATATATTTTACAACATAACTTTCTAAGCAAATTTCAAGCAAAAAAATGTTAAATTTCCATTTTTTTTAAGAACATGGAAATATATAAAAAATTTTAATATGTAGTTTTATATATTTTCTAAAATATTAATTACTAAACAAAGCTGTAGAAAAATTTTTGCAATAATTTATAAAAATTCAAGCAACCTTTGATAAACACTTATTGAATTTATTTAAAAAAATCATTAATTTAAAGTTTAATTGAATTTATATTTTGCTTACAAAATATAATGTTTCGAATTTTAAAAATTAACAATAAATGTTCTACAATCTGTTTAATTAAATGTCTATGTTTTTTTTTTAAATATTCTTCAAAATAAATTTCAACAATATAAGAATTTTTTGTGAATAACATTTTGTAAAAAAGTATATATTTAACCCGCATTTAAAAAGAACTTTGAGGATATTCACACACGCACGCGTAAATTTAATTAACAGAAAATTAGTATTATCCCACGCCTGATTTATTAATTAGCATTCATGCAACAGAACAAACGCGAGATGGTATCAATGCAAATAACTAACTTGGCTCAAGCTATGTTTGGCTGCGTGTTTTGCTGCTAAGTTTTCCACCTTTCACTTGCCAATCGCTAATTTAGCTGCAACACCACTGTTGTTGCTGCCACAAAGTGTAGTGCGTTTTTATAACTTTTTTTAATTTTTTTTTTTTTTATATATATTTTTTAATTGTGTGTGAAATTGCAGCGCTTGCAATGGAAATTATTAAATGCATGCTAAATGATGTTGGAATGTTAGTAAATATATAAGTTTTTTAGATAATATTTAAATATGTACATATATAAAAGATGTGGCCTGAAACCGAATATTGCGCACTGGAATTATACAGCTTTAATTAGACAAATTATACTCTCTGGCGTCACCGTTCTCGAGTGCTCGAGAAAAATACTTTCAAGGAGCAAAGTGGAAAGCTTAAAGATCGATTGCTTTGCTTTTAACAGTAGCACAGCGAACTCTCCTCAACCTCCTTTGTGCGAGAAAGAGAAAGAGTCTATTGAACACCACCTCTGTCACGGTCCAGCCTTGATATTAAGTTCCGCGGAATACACTTCTTCGACTGTCTCGCTCAGCTAGCTTCAGCAAAAATTAATGATCTCGTTGCTTTTATACGGCACATTTCACTAGATTTGATAAACTGTTTTTAATTTCTTCCAACCATGTGTGACCACCTCCGAATGGTTCAATCTGGGGGCACCGTGGAAGATGTGACGTCTCAATCGGCTGAACGGCGGACACTCACGATGGTAATGTTCCAGCGTTTTGTCTCTTTCTGTTTATGCTCTGTGCTCTAGTCAATGCACCCACAATAATACTAAGTTCTCTTTTACTTAAAGTTAGTAATACTTTGGTCTGTCTACAATCCACACTGTCCAACAATAATTTGGTGATACGTCCTACGGTGAAAGTGCTCATGGACCTTTAGTGTTCCTCCATTGTTCACTTGTTTAGATCATATTTGAAGGGACTGAAAGATCTGAGGTAGTCGCTGGTTATAATATCCCCGCAGCTCATCCGCCTTTTCATTACCGGAACCCAAGTGATATTCACTGTGTTTTCCCACGGTAGTATTTTAATTTCCGCTTGGCTACTTCCTATGTATTTGGACTTTGTGTGGACACGCTTAATTGCCTTAATTCCCGCTTGACGGTCTATCAAGAACCTGAAAGATCTTCCTGTTGAAGCGGTTGTACATTTGGCAGCTAGTATCTGCGTGGGAGACAGAGTTGTAGTCATTGAGTTTGAAGCTACCTTGGTTAATGGAGTAGTCATAGAAGAACCATGCTTCTCTACACTGCCTGCCTCGCATTTAGACTCATCAGTATAGATATGGATATCTTGACTGTTTTCGTTTTGCCCTCCGTCCGCACCTTTTTTCCTGCTAGGGAAGCAGTAGAAGGTTTTCATTTCTCGAACGCATTTTACGTTTAGTCTGAGTACTGATATACATAAGTTTCTTAATGCTGTCTTATCTTTCACAATTGGGGCACTGGACTCAATTTTTCAAAATATTTAGGCGACTAGCTGTTTCATATATAGCTTGTATATTAATTCGTGTAATAACAAATATTACTTCTAGAGCCTTAGTTAAGGTAGTTCTCATCGCGCCTGTTCTAAGGGTTTAAGGCGTGCTGCCCACCATGCTAGTGCTCCATATGTTAGTATGGGTTTAACGGTACTTATATAACGTCAATGCATGATGTGAGGTCTTAAGTCCCATTTTCGTGCAATAGCTCTTCTGCAGGTATTCCAGATCCGAAGCACTTTACTTGCAACAAGCTCCCTCCCTCCAGCTAAGTTTTTTTTTTATCAAGGATAACACCGAGATATTTCACTGTGTTTTAAGGAATAGCAATGTTAATTTAAAAAAAAAAATTCAATTTTTTTTATAAGCATTCGAACCACTCAATTAATTACTTCATAAACCACGCCAATTTGTCACAGAAATCAATTCGAATTTATTTGATTTTTTTTTTTTCAACCAACTCCACCGATTTTTGTTGACATGTTTATGACAAGTCAAAGCGACAGGTTTTAATTTCCCAAGCATTTTTCAAACAAAACTCTAACAAAATATGACTTTACAATGCATTTGTTGTATTAAATTGTTGTTGTTGTTTTTTTTTTGCTCGATTAAAAATGAAATATTTTTGGCTGCAGGCTCTAATAGTTGAACATACGTAAAATTATTACTGAAACCCACAATTAACCAAATGTTGCACGCAACAACAAAAATTTGTTTAATTGATTTACATGGAAATTCATATATTGGCTATAATTATATATGTATGTACATATGTTTGCATGAGTTGCTTATTGGAGCTTAATTTTTCACTTGTCTTCACTTGACGCAGTTAATTGGAGGATTTTGTTATTAATCTATTAAATGAAATGGCTATTAATTTGAGAAAATGTATTAAATACACTGAGCGTCAAGAGGAAGTTCCTAGTGCAGCGCACTGCCAACTGATTTACGGTACAAATTACGGTCTCAAATTTAACTCGATTTTAAGCTCGAGTGATATAATTTCAGTAAAAAAAAAATTTTTTTTGCTTGACATTTAAATCCAGAGCATGCCTGTATATATACAATATTTTATTTTTTTCAAAAATAATTTTATTTTTTTTTTTTAATTCAGTATTAAGAACTTACAAATTTAATGTTAATCATACATATTAGTATATGTTTGTATATTGACAGTGAAAATATTTCAATTCGAACAACTAGAACACACGATTTTCATACAAGTGACAGTTGAAAAATGGGTTTTTGGTTGAAAACTCAAAAAGTTAGAGAGCTAGGAAGATTAAATTTGGTATTTAATGTACATATTACTTGTGTAAAATTGTCACCAAAAATCTTCAAAAACGGCTGACTACAACATATAGCTGTCATACAACAAATGGTTCGAAAACACATTTTTGAGCCAAAAGTTTTACAATTAAGCAGTTAGAAACATGAAAATTTATATTTTGCTATATTTATGCGCTGATGAATAAATAATAGCTAAAATCAACGAAATCGCATGACTATGGCATATAGCTGTCATACAACCGACTGTTGAAAAATAAGTTTATAGCTTAGAACACTGAAAACTGAATAGTTACGACTATGAAATTTGATATTTTGGATATACGTCATTGGCAAAATATTGACAGTGAAAATTAGCAAATTCGGTTGACTCTGAGAGTTAGTATCCATACAACCAATTGTTGAAAAATCGGAATTTCGCTCAATATTCCGAAACGAGACTAGCTATGAATTTGAAATTTAATATTTTTCAGTCAAATTTTTTGAGTAATATTTAGAGTGAAAATCAGCAAAATCGGCTAACTATGACATATAGCTGTCATACGAAAAATATTTCAAAAATGCTTTTTTGAGCTGAAATTTGCAAAACTTGAGCAGCTTGAATTGAGGAATTCACCCTAATGGATATATATCATGTTATCAATGATTCAATCTTTTAATATATGCTTTTCTTAATTTTCTTCATTTTTAATTTTTTATTTTAATATTTTTAGCATTTGTCACCCTCATTTTGACCCACAGCGTCATATGTATCACTTTACAAAAGATCTCAAAGATTTCAAATAATTTTTCACATTTGTTTTGAGATTTTTCAAAAAATATTTCCCAGCTCATAACGATCAAAATTGCACCGCCGCCATATGTGTGGCATGTGTGAATTATGCGTGCAACTTAACCACTAAGCGATTTTCTCATGCCGTCGCCGCTGGCATGCCTCAACGCATGCGTTAATTGGTAAATTGGGCAAAAATTAATGCAACTAAATGTGAGAGATTAATGCCTAAATTACTATAATCACCGCAACGACAAGAGATATCCAAGTTGCACACTGAGCCTACAAACAGCTGAGGCTACAACAAGTGCCTGCTGCAACCAATGAGTGCGCTTGATTAATTTGCAAATTGTTGCAGGCAGCACAGCACAGGTCTATGTAGATATGTACTCGTATATACGTGTAGCTGTAAAGTAAGAAAAAAGTGCGTTCACGACTGATTGGCGGTGTTTGACGTGGCTGTTGCAGCGCGTCACAGTCTCCACAGCGTCACGACATTCGAGCGCGGCACTTGAGCGCATGAGCGTCGCCGGCGAATGCAAATTGCTGTTGACAATGTTACGTTGCATGTCCGACAAAGTATGTCAACAGCAATAATAATTACTCAATTGCCGATTGGCGGTGAATTCCGCGCGACTCTGGCTCTGGCTCAGGGAAAATTTATTTCGTTTTCTTCATGCCACAAATAATTGAATGCAAATGGAATTGCTGTCTGGCTAGCTGCCTAGCTGCCTAGCCGGACAGCCTGTGAGTGTCTTGTAGGCCTATTCAACGGCAATTGTCATACTTGGAATTGCAACAATAACAACAACAACTATGCAACCTGACTTCCCCTTTCGCTGACGCGGAAAACGCACCTTTTTATTACGCAAATTTTAATAATCAAGCAATTAATGCAACAACCGCAACTAAAACTCACCACAATAACAACAACAACAACCACAGGTACATACCAAGCTGAGAAAACAACAACAACACAAAAAACTCGTCAATTAAACGTACATGCAACAAATTAAAATCGGTCAAAGAGGTGCGAGGTCAAAAGTTGCGCAAGAGAAGACATGAAAAAATGAGCTAAACGCGCATCCACGCATATGCCTTGCCGTTGGCCTGGTGTCTGGTTGTCATATGTATGTACTTATTGGTATGTATATGTACGGATTGCGGTAGTCGCAAATTGCTCGTAGAAATGCATGTCAACAGCAGTTTTGTATGCAAAAAATGCGCAAACAAGATACACCGCAAAGGGGTTGGTTGGTATGTGAGGTTTGGTAGGAGATCTTGTAAGCCTAGGAATTTCTTAATTTCTTTTTTCGCTTGAATTAGCTATTGCAAAAATGAAAACCAGTGGTGGTAAGTGGTGGACGTTGGTAGGAGGTGTAAAATTGTGCATAAACTGTTGAGCCGAGCAGTGGTTGCCAGAAGAAGACTGAGAGTATGAAACACTTCAAATTCGGCGGAAAATGAAGTCTCTTGCTTCCAGTGTATACTGTATATTGGATTTTAAGTTCTTGAACTCGACCTTTTGAAGTCGAAATCGCTGCCAAGCACTGCCGAGGTACCGACATTACTGTTCACATGAAAGCAGCTGTACGGCGCTTGTGATACGCTCACTGTTTAGTTGCTGAGCAGAGAAAACTTCGGCGACGACAGTTCCCTCGTGGACTATACCGCATAAGACCGGCTGTCACGGTCAATTATACGTGCTTTTTCTACACTGAGATTCAATATAAAGTAAACTGGCCGTAAGATCCTGATTATTCTCTGGTGAGCTTACTCATTACTAGACCAGTTTGGTTTTGACGCCTTATAACCGCTGAAAAGATTTTAGGCCGAGCTTCTTCTTCACTTTTTGGCGTACATATAGATCCTTTCCCAACAAATCGTGGAACTTAGAATTTTTTCTAATCCGTTTCTAAGCGGCTGATAGATTTTTCAGGAGCTTTCTATTTGTGGTCAGAACCATACTTGGTGGAGTTAACACTCTCTACCGAGGAGTAAAATTATGACTTAGTTTCTATAATCTACAAGGTACCAACCACTCGGTTAATGAGGTCTCGTGCAGACGAAGGCAGCAGCAGAGCACTATAGCCAGTCAATACAGTGTATTCGACACGAGCTACACCTCGACTGGTGACATTTTGACTCAAAGAAGCTGAAAACAAAGAACATTTGTTATGTGTTCAAGTGAGCTGGAAAAGGCGCCCGAATAGTCTTAGACGTAAAGTGATCTCGAAGCGGAGGAAGCTTTACTACAGTGTATATCCTACTAATGTACCCGAAGTTTGTGAAATTTGTCTTTCCAGGCCAAGTGGTTCTGGTCTTAAACGAAGTCATTGTAGATCGTCGAAAACCAGTGTCTACTGGTTGGTTAGTAGAATAACGAAGGCGCAAAAACCGGGACATCCTCGAATCCACTTAGACTTGACCTGGCAAACATAGCACTTTCTGATGAAATTTGCTCTTATGGACTAAGGCTTGAACGGTAGGTCACATGGATCTTAGAGTTGTTGGCTAGTACTTTGATGAACCCAGAGTTTCTAGAGATAGAGAGAGTTGCTTCTGAGACCTTACAAAAAATAGCGTGAACATGTCAAGTTATTGAACTTTATAGCAGAATTGTTTAGAAGAAGCTAGCTGACGAGCCGTACTCAAATTGATCCTTAGAAAACTAGTGATCTAGTTGCACCGAAAATAACCAGTCTGACAAGATAATATTGTCTTTTGGTTTTAGTTACTTTAAGTAACAATCGCTTTCAATTTCATACTTAACTAGTTCTAAAATAACTAGTTACATAACTAGCTCAATAATGACCAGTTTAAAAAGTAAAAAATAAAAGCGTCTTTTACAATGCATAAGAATCTAAGTATGTGTGCTTGCATATGTTAATACCTTTTTAACAACTTCAACCAAATTACAATAGGTGTTGGTGTTATACAGCTACCAGAGAATCTATCAAAGCTTTCTCAAAATAATTTAAATACGTCGCGTTAGTTTACTAAATTCCATGCCGGAAATTAAAAAAAAAAAACTACCTGACGGACCGTGCTAAAACTTATTCTTATTGAACTAGTGACCGAACTCATCCGAAATAAACTAGTTTATGAAGCAAGTAAAATCTTCAATTTCTGATTAGTAGAAGTTTTGTAAGAAAAATCATATTCAGTGTGATGAGTAACTACTCCGAAAACAACTAGTTGCACAACTAACTCAAATCTAACTATTTTCAAAAGTCAATAACAAAGCGATGGCACTGTGAAAAAAATTAATATGAACATAACTAAGTGTGGGTAATACTACTTAAGACATTGCGTTGAGAATTAAGCAAATGTGAAAAAAATATATATTTATGTATAAAAAATATACATAAAAAAATATAAATATAATATATTTTCAGATTTTTTTTCCTTAACACGCACAATTAAATGCATTAATTGCTGATTATTTGTTAAAGAACAGAAAAATTAATAAAAAATTGTATACTTAAATTTACTGTTATTTGAATACATACTCGTATGTACATAGGTATATGCACTCGCTTCCCTATTTTTTCAATTATTGTAATTGTTGTTGTTGTAACATGTATTACCACATGCAACGAACATGTTTAATTACCAAGCTGTCGGTTGATTCGACAACCGAAGGCGACTGAGTGTGTCGTTCGGTGCGCCGATCGGTCCGACATTTGGTTGGTCTGACTTATCTTAGCGACGGCCGAATGGTCTCTCGTTTCGTCGTTTAGTCATTTGCGCGCATGCGTGTGCATTCGCGGATATCAGCGCAAACAAACGCAATTACCAGCTGCACATTTTCTGCACTCGTATATATATTTATATATGTAAATATGTACAAATGTATGTATATGCTGTACTTAATGCGTGTAAATTTGCGCGTGGATTGCATAAGTGATGAATTGTTCTTTAATTTGTGGGCGATGTAATTAAAGGCCGCTTGTTGTTCTAGGCATTTATTCGGCTTGTGTCTGTTCCTGTTGTTGTTGTTGTTGTTGTTGATGCTTCTTTCGCGCATATTTCATGTTGTCTTTATTTAATTTAATTTCCAGCTCCCCCTGGTGATTAACAAATATGCTCGTACATAAATGCATATATACATATACATAGATATATATATATATGTACATATATATGTATGTATGTATGTGGCTTAGTATCCAATTTCACGCTTGCCTGCGAGACACTGCAAACGTTTTGTGATTGAGAATGTTTAGATAAAAATGTTATGCACTATATTATTACAAGTGTTTGTATGTACGTGTATGTAGGTAATAAATACTGGCGGCTCAAGGTCTCGCTATGAAGCTTTGAGTGTTTGCAATTCTAAAGAATTGTTCTTTAGCTCAGTTTTCCGTAAGAACATCTGACTCTTTAATTAAATTATGCTATATAGATATCTAAAAGAAAGTCAACGCAAAAGCTTACCTCGAGAGTGAATCGAAGCTAAATTTGAATTGTGAGCGAAAACTTAGCTAGAAATGACTAAAGTTCCACTTGAATGGTCTACAAAAGGTATCCTTCCTTCTACAAGCAACAACAAACCATATAAATGCGTTGTTAAGAGTTATTTTTCAAAAGTTTCAAGAAGAACTAGAGCTGGTTGTAGGGAAGTTGTACCCAAATCAATATTCGAGAGGATCTGAATCTATACATGGACAAACTCATAGTCCCATAGTTGGTCTTAGTAAATACCATTCTAGTACATTGTTGGACAAATCAAGCCATTCCCAGCGTGTTAAGATTTCCAGAGCTTACCCGCGGTAAGACATTTCACCTATCATAAGCACCGAATAAAATCCAATAGTTTCCGCGATAGTCAGAACTTTATTCTAGAGACTCAAACTTTTATGCTTTCAAGGTTAGAGAATGTGTTTGCGCTTACAACAAAACCAACAACAACAACAGCAACAGACGCAGCAACGAATCATGTCCACAAGAAACGACATTCCCAATAAAAAGTCGATATAATACTGAAGCTTCTTTTTCGACAAAACGCGCTGTGAACGAGTTGGAACACTTTGACCTTCCGTACAATATGTAGACGAAATATGTAGTTAACGAAGCAAAAAGGAGTATTAAAATTACTCAAACCACTTCAGTTCAGCTTCTCTTGACTAACTCAATATTTTGTATGCATTAATTCGTGCGGTTTTTTTTCGAAAATTAAGACTTTATTGTGAAAAAATTGTTATACATTTAATGTTCAAAGTATTGCCCATCGGAAGCTACGATGTTTGCCCATCTTTCTGGCAGTTTGTGGATCCCATCCCAAAAGAACTTCTCCGGCTTGGAAGTCAAGAAATAATCGAACCAATTTCTGATACCCTGTTCTGAAGTGAGGGCATTCTGCACTGATTTGAACAAGTGGTAATCGGAAGGTGCTATGTCTGGGCTATAAGGTGGGTAAGGTAGAACTTCCCACCCACCCGCCTTGCAACATGTGGCCGAGCGTTATCATAATGAAAAATTATTGATTCGTGTCTGGTCGCATATTCTGGTCGTTTTTCCGCGATGGCCTTTTTCAAACGAATCAATTGTTTTCGGTAGAAGTCCGTCCACATTGATCCTCTGACCCGATTTCAATAGCTCATAATAGAGCACACCCTTGTGCCGTGGATGTCGATGGTTAGCCGGGCTTCACATACGATCTCTTGCGCTTTGGGTTATCATAATGAATCCATTTTTCATCGTCAGTGACAATCCGATGCAAAAACGACTTCTTTTGGTGGCGTTGAAGCAACATTTCCGACATGCAGAATCGACGTTCGACGTCTCTTGGCTGTAATTCATAAGGCACCCAATTTCCAAGCTTCTGGATGAATCCTAATGATTTTAATCGTCTGGAAACGGTTGCTTGATCAACTCCTAATACTTTTGCAAGTTCTTCTTGCGTCTGGCATGCATCTGTGTCGAGCAATGTCTCCAATTCTTCGTCTTGAAATTTTTTTGCCGGTCCGGGTCGTTCTCCGTCGTTCTCCGTCGTTTAAGTCGAAATTGCCACTTTTAAACCGTGCAAACCACTTTTGGCACATTCGTTCGACTAAAGCATGGTCACCATAAACGTCCAGTAAAATACGATGGCTTTCGGTAGAAATTTTCTTCATGTTAAAGACGAAGAACTCCCCGCAAAAACACTTTATCTGGTACAAATTTCTACATTTTCAAATGAATGAAACAAATTGTTGTTAACGCTAAAACAAATGATATCTATTAAAATTTGTTCTCATCGGATTATGCCAATACCTCCGAGTGCAGTTCTTATATGAAAACAAAAATTACCTGGTCGTTCGTGGGTTGGTTAAAAATCTAATCCATCTACCAACTTTTTATGAGCTATTGTTCTTCTTCTTTTTCTTTGATGACTTTAATCTCCCTTCTAACTTTGATCATCCTCTAGCATTCAGGGTTCTGGTAGACTTTTCACATACCACTGACCAATAGGTATAGTAAAACTAATGTATTTTTTGAGGTTAAGAGAGAGGTCTGACTGTCCGTTTCTCCGAATCTCAGTTAGTCTCTCAAAGAAAGGCCAATTTACTTTAACCAGGCTAATGCCGAACGAGAGTTTATTTGTCTGGTAAGAAAGTAGAGGTATGAGAAGATCCAACCGAAGTCAGCTCATTGAAATTACTTGGATTTCAATTTAAAGAAATTTTATTGCGCATATCTAGCGACTACTGTAACCGAATGGAAACGAATTCTCGCTAGGCCGAAATGGAATATTTTTCAAATTGTGTCCGCCCCTCGGCAGGCAATGCCAGTCACCGCGAGTACAATATTGATATAAAATGAAAAGTCCTCCTCGTGAGGATCTTGAAGAATTCCTGCATGAGGAAAGGAAATTACTTAATAAAATCTGTCAGGTGGGCTCAGGCAGCAGGGCAAAAAAGAAACGGTCCGACCATTTTTTTTTAACTCATCAAAACGCACACCACAAATTGGAGACGCGAGCTCGACCGATAACCGCTTCAGCGGCTATAAAGTGCTAGACATATACAACTGGATTAACCCACACCAATTAAGAAAAAGAAGAACTCCTCTAAGAAATAATCGCAGTGAAGGGAAAATAAAAAACACACTGAGCTTCCAAGTTAGAGTAGCTCTAAAAATAGTCGGAAAAGTAGTTTGAGGAAGTGTCGGATCACCTCGGGTAACTACCAAGAACTCCAAATGAATATTCATTGAGAACGAAGTTCTTTTCCGCTGTGTTGAACATTTCATCATTAACTGAAGAGAGACTTTTTGTGTTGCGCTAATACTAATCTAAGCTCCGGACAATACTAATGGGCTCCGTTCAAGTTTAAGATTGTGCTAACACCATTTTTTGGTTGCGTTAGAAAAGAATGGATCTGAATTCTGCTTAAACGTGTTGCTTCGCTTTAGATTAAGCTTTCACAGCGGTACCTTATACTCAGTTGAGTCTAGGTAAAGCGGATTAGCGAGCCATATATTTAGTGCAACCCATAAAGGGCGCAACTGAAGTACCCAGCGCAAAGAACTGATATCCTTTGAGAGAGAGGTAGTGAAGAAAGTCCCAGAGAAGCCTTTTGTGGTCGTTAGGAAGAAATACTGTTAGTTCAAAGTGCAATTCACTGGTCGGAAAGTCGTTTTTGAGCAGTTATTGTGGAAGTAACTTATTCCCAATTGCATTTCCCACCCCACTTTCCCTTGCCTTTGGTTGCCTTTCTTTATTTTTTTTTTATTCAATTAAGATACAGTACACGCATTCAAAACTAAATAAAACAGTTTTAACACACTTATTTACCATATATACTCGTACATATGTTATTAGCACATACATATATACATATAAATGTAAACATAAATAAATTATAGCAACAAGTTTCCAAGCTCAAGCCTCCCATGCATATCCGCATCTCCGCATAAGTATGATTAATCACGTGTTTTGTGCAAATGTACAATCGCTCACCATATCTGCTACCCACCGACCGATCGACCGACCGACCAACCGACCGATTCACAGCTGCTGCCACCGCCGAGACCAGTCAGAGTGTTGTACGCAGACCTAAGGAGAGCTCACGCGCAAACGCAATTTAAGCGGGTCTCCGCTGATGCAAGAACACAGAAAAGCGCAAGCTCACAACAAATGTGTTTACATATAAATACATACATACACGTATACGAATGTATGCGAATGTATGTATGTACGAGTATTTACTTGTTTGTAAACACGCATGCGCGTCAATAATAATTTCAGCGTCGCAGCTACACATATCCACATGAGGCCGAAGCAAAAGCCAAGCCTTCATTTAGCAGTGTTGGAAGGTCTATTTATGCATTCAATTGCATTCATAGTTCGCATTTTACAAATATACACACGTACTACATACATATGTTCATATACGCATTGCATTTAAAGACAAAAAGAATAATCTTTTTATTTATTTTCAAGCTGACTTCTGGACAGCAAGTCGAGGCTTTTGAAGAATTTCCGCATAGCAAAAGGAAATTACTAAATTTACTATAACAAGTGGTTGTTGTTTTTGTGTTGAATAAGAAAAAAACATGCGAGTACATACATACATATGTGTGTATGTATGTAAAAGTGTAAAATATATGTACGTGTATGAATTCCCCTTCAATTTGCATAACTCTAAAATACGCTTTTTGTCTTCATTCATGTAATCTTATTTACATTACATGAAGATTAAATTCTTGATAATTATTACGTTTTTACATATATGTATGTATACACATATAGGTACATACAAATAAATGTTTTATTATGCATTTTCTTAATTTTTTTTCTCATTTTTTCTTTTTAATTACAGCAGCGTAAGCTGTCACCGACATGGGCAGTGAGCACTACTGCTTGAGGTGGAACAATCATCAATCCAACCTGTTAGGGGTGTTTAGTCAATTATTACAGGACGAGAGTCTGGTGGACGTAACATTAGCTTGTTCAGAGGGCGCCCTCATCAAAGCCCATAAGGTGAGTAACAGAGATTATTTATTATGTGTCGACATATATATCTATACATGTATAAATAATTTAAAGTTAACTTTAAATTTGTTTAATAAATAACTGCATACATAACTGTAAAATTATTTAAAAGTGGTTACCCACGCATGCTATACTACAGAGGTTGTCCCACAAAAAACGAGACTACTCAAATATATTTTTTATTAGAATATACTCATATGGACTAGAAAACATAGGCAGCAAAAGAATTTTAACTTTTAGTAATCTTGTTTTCCATGGGACAAAGTTTTTTAAAGCAGAATATTGAGGATTATTTTAGATTACCAAATGAAAATATCTTTTGTGACAGTGACTTACTTGCAAAAAACCCTAAGTTTCTATATAAAATATATAACAAAAAATTGCGCCGAAAAAAAATCAAAGGTTTTTATTTCATTTTATTTATTTTATGCAATTACAACAACTAAAACTTTCCTAAATAAAGTGAATATTAAAAAAAATTAAGCTATAAAAGTTTAAAAAATATTGTATTAAATAATTAAAAAAATATAATGAACAAAAATTAAAAGTTAAAAAAGAATAAAACAAATATTTTTTTCTTATTTAATTTAATTTTATTTTGTTTTGGTAAACTGTATTTTATTACTTAATATTTTATTTTATTTGGTTTTGTTTTATATTACTTCATTTTATTATTTCCATTATTTTATATTATTTATTCCAAAATAAAAAAATAAAAATTAGAAAATGACACCAAAATATATTATTTTTTTTTTTAAATATATATTTTTAGATTACCTAATGAAAATATCTTTTGCGACAGTAAATTTTTAAATAAAATATATACAAAAAAATTGCACCAAAAAAATAATTTATTTTATACAACTACAACAACTACAACTTTACTAAATAAAATGAATATTAAAAAAAATAAATTATAAAAGTTTAAAAAATATTATACTAAAAATTAAAAAAAATTAATGAACAAAAAATTAAAAGTTTAAAATAAATAAAACAATTTTTTTTCTTATCTAATTTAATTTTATTTTGTTTTGTTAAATTGTATTTTATTATTTGATATATTATTTGATTTATTTTATTTGTTTTAATATTTATTTTATTTTATATTATTTATTCCAAAATAAAAAAATAAAAATTAGAGAATAACACCAAAATAAATTATTTCTTTTTTTTAATATTGTATATATAGATATAATAGATTAACTATTTTACAAAAAAAAAAATAAAATAAATAAATGACTAAATAAAATATAGCACATGTTGTATAGAGTTGCCACCTGAAAAGTTTTTTTTTGTTTTTTTTTTAATATAAACATATTTTTAATACAACCACGACTCCAGACAAAATAATAAGTAACTAAGTTTTTTATTAAAAAATATTTTTTTAATCAAAACTAATTTTGCGATAGACCAAAACAAAAAAAAATAATAAAAATTTAAGCCGCTTTACAGAATATAACCTCTTAATTTGCTCGAAAAGACCCTTTTTATGTTGTTATGTTCAATTTTGATTTCGCACACTTTAGTTTTCATTATTCATTCAATAATTCACGATGATTACATAATTTTCATATCAATTTCACTTAGCAAATCACTCTTTTCAATTAACTGACAATTCTGCATCACTTAAAGTACATTTGTATGCATATGTACATACATATATAATGCATTATAAACTATGAATAATATATATGTACATACATATATAGGTACATATGTTTGTATATGCACTTCCCACGAAATAAAAGCAAACAAAGCGTTTAGCATGCTTCACTCTTTTCAATTTGCGTTCCATTACAGTGCCGCACGCAGCCCTTGTGGTGCTAAGTTGATTCTGCTACCCGCACACTCTGCTTCCTCTGCATCCTCTGCTTCTTCTTCTTCTCACTCCCATGTCCCGCACATCATTATTGACACGTCAATTGCAAGCTTGAAGTATTCAGTTAGCTATTTTGAGCGGAGTAAT
>JAWMAG010000046.1:8492500-8497500 GCA_037013455.1 Ceratitis rosa
CTACTCATCTTCGTACTCTTCAGCCGTTTAGCTTGCAAAGTGTAACTCAATTTGAGGCATTTATCGTATGCTCGGTTGAAATTTGATGCGATTTGCCTTGTTAGTTGTCTAACGTGCTTTGGCATGGGATAAACTACAACACTACACACTAAAACAACAACAACATCTACAAATATTCACATTTTTTCTTTCATTTTTATTTGCCACATTTGATGAAGCAATTTTTTCTGTGTAGAAATATTTTTTTCCGCTGCTTTTAGGCGCTTAGGCAGTACTTAGATTTTGGTGAGGAAAAAATTCGGGAAACATATACATATATGTACATATGAGGATGATGTGCTAGAGAATTTAACGGAATTTTTTTCTTGCACTGCTTCCAACGGCTCAAAGGGAGGTTAGTTGCTTGAAATCCAATGATTCCTAGGCAAACATTAACGTAGAAGCACGTTTACGTAGTTTCCAAGCCAATAATAACAGGCATGGGTAGGTTAAAGCAGAATTTTAAAGACTTTCCAAATTAAATGATTATTTTTTCAGAATTTAATTTGAATGAAAATTTTTTTCATATTTGTAAATATATAATATTTTGTTTTTGGAATTTAAATTAATATTTTTTTACTGATTCGACAAAACACTTATAAATTATTTTCTTTCATTTATTTTCTGTGCTTCTTTCACTTTCTGAATTGAAACTAAACTTTCTGGAGTTCAGTCCACTTGCCTTCATTTCACGATAAAAATGATGAGCGACTAAATGAATTGGAAAGATTGCGATTGTGTCCTGTCAGTGTGGCAATGAGCGTTTGGAATTTTTGGTTTTGTGATTTTATGGTTCATTTGTCAAATAGCATTGTCATTGTCATTGTTTGCTAGTTGGCGGTCTCCGACTGACAAACTCTTAGGGGCGCAATGTAATTTGTCAACGAGGCATTCACAATGTGGCAAGCAAATTTGTTGGTGTAAAATTTTTTGGATTTTTGTATTTTTGAACTACATTACATTTTATCAGAAGAAACTTACCTTTAAACAAATGAGAATTAGTCAAATTAATATCAAAATAAAGTAAAATAAAATAAAATAATATAAAATTATATTAAATTTAATTTAATTAAGTTAGATTAAATTAAATTAAATTAAATTGAAAAAATTTAAACTAATTTAAATAAAATAAAATAAAATAAAACAAAAATTAAAATAAAATAATATAAAATAAAATAAAATAAAATAAGAAAAAAAAATAAATTTAAAAAAATAAAATAAAATAAAATAAAATAAAATAAGAAAAAAATAAATTTAAAAAAATAAAACAAAATAAAATAATATCAAATAAAATAAACTAAAATAATGGAAAATAGAATAAAATAAAAAAAATATAATAAAATTAAATTAAAAAAAGTAAAATAAAATAAAATAAATTGAAATAAAATTGAAATAAAATAAGATAAAGAAGACAAAATAATAAAAATATAGTTAAATAAAGGAAAATAAAATAATATGAAATAAAATAAAATTAAATAAAGGAAATAAAATTAAATAAAATCAGATAAACTCAAATAAAATAAAATAAAATAAAATAAAATAAAATAAAATAAAATAAAATAAAATAAAATAAAATAAAATAAAATAAAATAAAATAAAATAAAATAAAATAAAATAAAATAAAATAAAATAAAATAAAATAAAATAAAATAAAATAAAATAAAATAAAATAAAATAAAATAAAATAAAATAAAATAAAATAAAATAAAATAAAATAAAAAAAATAAAATAAAATAAAATAAAATAAAATAAAATAAAATAAAATAAAATAAAATAAAATAAAATAAAATAAAATAAAATAAAATAAAATAAAATAAAATAAAATAAAATAAAATAAAATAAAATAAAATAAAATAAAATAAAATAAAATAAAATAAAAAAATAAAATAAAATAAAATAAAATAAAATAATATAAAATAAAATAAAATAAAATAAAATAAAATAAAATAAAATAAAATAAAATAAAATAAAATAAAATAAAATAAAATAAAATAAAATAAAATAAAATAAAATAAAATAAAATAAAATAAAATAAAATAAAATAAAATAAAATAAAATAAAATAAAATAAAATAAAATAAAATAAAATAAAATAAAATAAAATAAAATAAATAAAATAAAATAAAATAAAATAAAATAAATAAAACAAAAAAAATAAAATAGAATAGAATAAAATAAAATAATATAGAATAAAAATAAATAAATTAAAAAAAAACATAAATTAAAATAAAAAGAAATTAAATTATATTAAATTTAATTTAATTTAGTAAATTTAAAAAATTAAATTTAATTAAAAATAATAATAAAATAAAATGAAAAAAAATAAAATAAATTAAAATAAGCTAAATTTAATATATTTAATAAATTTCGATTAAATTAAATTAAATTAAATTAAATCAAATTAAATAAAATAAAATTTTATTAGCGGAAATTAAAATAAATGAAAATTAAATCAATCTAAGCAAAATTTAAAATTAAATAATATTAAATTAAAGCACGTAAAAAGTTTTAAAAATTTAAGTACCCACTTGTCGTCGGCGGTTCTTGATAGCTGCTTCAATGGGCCTACACAATACTTATTCCTAAGCTTGTCCCTCACTACTACCAAACAATGTGCAAGCGCCTTGCAAGTATACGCCGCACACCTGCTTACTAGTCTCGCTGCTACCAAATTTTAAATACTGCAAAAGTGCCAATTGCTGCTTTGGTTGCAAGCTTGCTTTGCTTAGTAAGCGCCAGTATTCATTCAACAATAATCAATTGGTCATACGGTGTGGCGTACAAAAGCAAGAAACACGCTGTCGTTAGAGCGCTGTGGCGGCAACCAAAGCTATAAAAAGCACCCACAATGGCATACCATGCGCTTGTGGCACTCCTTTGTGACCACAACAGCAATGCAACACAGTAAATAGTAACTTTTTGGACTCATAGTGTAGTTAAAAATTATTATTTTTTCTATGTTATTTGGTCATATTTCCATTTTTCATATTTTCCATATGAAATATGAGTGTCAGCGATGAAAGATAACAGATAAAGTTTTTCATTGCTCTACGCTGCAGTGGCTTTTGTGTGTTGTTGCAGTAGTAGTAGTAGTAGTAGTTTAGTTGCACATTTTGTGACTTGTTAACATAAAATTGCAATTAGCTGGCATTTTGTAGGCTGTGACGCACTCATTGCAACACGCACACACCCCTACATACACACATACTTACATATATGTATGTACATATTGTATATAATTTATTTACGAACAATTGGCCACACTGAAAGCATAATTCTACTTTACTTTTTAATTTTTATTTGAGCACACAGCAAAATTCGCTCGTTGCAACAAAATTGCACTATAATTATTAATATACAATTATGTTTCTCGTCTACATACATACATAAACAACATCTTAATAAGCAACCATAATATCGACAATTACCATGTACTCGAAATATTTTTTGAATTGACTTGCTGAATTACTATGTAATTACCTAGTAATTACTTGTAAGTAGTTTGAGGTTGCAAATCATAAAGTTGTTAAAATTTTGCGCATTTGTTTTACTGACAAATTGTAGCACCAAAAGGTGCTTACTAATCTACGACCACCTGGGCATTACCATCCAATTACATTGTTAGGTAAAAAAAGTTACTTCATTTGATAAATTTTTAGATATTTTAGTCTTTTATGACAGCACTCTTATAGTGTCATTGATATGGTCCTTGATTATCAGCTTAAAAGTATTTGATTACTTTTGCATTACTTCTAAGTACTTTGAAAATTATCACAAAACGAGCATAAATCACCTTTACGGTTTAAATAAAACTTATTTCAGCATTTTACATGCTTATAAAAGCTTAATTACCTCCACATTACTTTAAATTACAAAAGCATTACAATATAAAAATTGCATTAGATGCGTTTTTGTAGACTTATTTGTCATGAGTTAAATATTTTAAGCGACCAAAGCTAGAAACTCATAATAAAATCATACAAATCTTCATGATTACTTTCTAATTACTTTAAAGTACTCTTATCTTTGGGTAATTCTTATATAGTTTATTTCTTAAACTGATTTCAGCCAATATTTGAGAATATTCACTAAAAAATTACTAAATAACTTAAATCCAATAGTTAAAAAATAATAATTTTAATGTCTTATCTTAGTCAGCGCACTTTCAGGGCAACGCTTTGTCAATAATCCCTTGTTTTTTTATATAATATTATACGTATATATATTTTTCTCCATCAACATTTTTCATTTTCACCCAAAAGTCTATTGTTGTTATCATTGTGTGCACGTTACCACTAGTGCATAAATTGACAGCCGAGTCAAGTCAAATGTCAGAAACTCAAATGTTGTTTAGATCGCTATGCTGGTCTTGTCTCGCTTTTGAAGTAGTGAGGTGAGTTTGACTTTATTTGCCACGATCGCTAACAAATTTTCCACTTTGATTTTTAGTTTGCGATACACGTCGCTGATAAAGTTGGCAGGCAGTTTGTACAAAATGAGCCGAGTAATCGCGATTTGTAGATACACAAGAGATTTGACGTTTAGCTGTCAACATTTTTGTGTTTTGAATGGCAAAAATGCTGCGGAGAAAAGAGAACAACAATTGCTTTTTCAGCGTTTGACACTTTGTTTGATTTGTTTCAGTTTATTTTAGTTTATTTTATTTAATATTTTATTTTGTTTCTATTGTATTTTATTTTATTTGGCTTAATTCTATTTGACTATTTTATTTTATATTTTTTTATTTTACTTCATTTTTAATTTTTTTTATTTTTATTTTTAAGTTTCTTTAATTATTTCATTTTTTTCAATTTGGATTAATTTATGTAATTCCTATATTTTATTTCATTTATATGCTTTAATATTTTTTTTTATAAAAGAATGAATATAATTAAAATTTTTATATTTAATATTTTGTTACATCCTGATTTATTTTGTATTATTTTTTCAATACATATTTTT
>JAWMAG010000046.1:8502500-8512500 GCA_037013455.1 Ceratitis rosa
ATTGTTATTGCAGCACTATGCATTAAAACTCAATAAAACTGTCATGTTTTCTGTATGTGATTATTGCTAATCTATCACAATGATCAATTGTAAGGCGAAGTTAATTGAAAGAAAAGATAATAAAAATATTTTGCACAGAACGCAGTGCGTATAAAAATAAAATGTTTTTAATGCACTTATGGTGGTAAAAGTGTTCTCTTTGTTTTTTTTTTTATTATTTTTAAGTCTAGATATTAATTTTTTTTACTTTTAAAATACTGAAAAAATTATTTTTTTCATTATTTGGAAAAAGTAATATTTTTATTTTTTTTTTGATAAGCAAGAACTGTCAACTTCAAGCAGCTTTTGCAAAAATTTCGAAATCCTTTATGTAGAAGAATATATCGTCAAAAAATATGCTCTAATTATTAAATATATAGCTGATAAAAAAAGATGGAATCCAAACTCTAAAGCTTTCTGATAACTTAAACCTTAAATGAGTTTATATCTACGAGTATATTAGCCTTAACTATTCTCGCAATACCTACAATTCTTCAACTCAGCGCAAAGCTCTGAAGCTGTTTGAGTCTAGAACGAAATGGTCCACTCAATATCCCTGAATAAAAATTTGAAAAAAATCTGCTTTAAAGCAATCATGGGAAAAAAATAGACTTCCTGAGTGTTTTAATAGAGGCGCCACCTAGCGAATGTATTTTCTTTAAACGTAACTAGATTAATGCACACGTTTCGCAATTATAACTTCAAAGAAATAGATTTTTCATATAACTCGACACATGTGCCACCTAGCGGCTTAAAATGTGGACTATATCTCTTCAGTGCTTGCAAAGGAAATAAGAATTAGTTTTATTAGTTTTATACCTATATTTTCATATAATAAAAACATATATATATTTTTTTTAATTAACAAACCATACCAGCCAAGAACAAGAAACAAGTCAGAATCACTCAGTTAACCAACTAAGAAACCAAAACAAGCCGTTAAGTAGTTGGCTATATCGCAAGCTGGCTCGCTTAGCCGGTCAATTATACACATACATATAAATATAGTAAATAAGCTTGAGACAATTGACGCTGAAAATGCGATAGAGACGCTGATTAGTGTTTATATAATTTGTAGCTATTGTATGCAAAAGAGATACGAGTATATACATTTATTTGTACATAGAGTATGTACCTATGTATAGACACGAAACAAATGCGCACACATATTTAATAGCATACAGGTATAATTCTTAACGTCATACATATTTATGAAATTTATATTGCAGCAGCAACTTTTCTCTAGCGACTTTTTTCTATTTCAAAAAAATGCAAAAATAATAATAACAAAAGAATAAAGTCGGAAAAATATATGTACATATATACATGTATGCTATAATGATATGAGTATGTGTTGTTGGTGTTGGTGTTGCAAATTATAAACTTTTATTCAAGGTCGCTGCCGGCACGACTTTCGGTTTGACGTTTGAGGCGCGTGCATAGAGTCAAAGTGATTGTGTAGTGAGCGCATGCATAAAAAGATGTGTGTATATATGTATGTATGTATCTATCCATTTGAAATGCTGCTGCTGACACATTTCGCCGCCTTCTTGCGCATGCCGTCACACAACTCGAGCTTAAACAAGTTGTCTTCAGCTGCTTTGTTTAAAGAACAGAAATTGAAATACATACATACACATATGTATATATGCTTACATGTAAACATATATGCATTCATATTGTTATTTGTCAGCATATCTTTACGTTTTCGTCTACAATTATAATTAATTTGAGTGGGTTAAGCACAGGAAACGTATAAATGCAGGTTTTCAGCCTTACCTGACCGCCCAATTTTCTTTAAAAACAAAGTGAAAAAGAAATTACAAAAAATTTTATATATTGAAAAAAATTCTGAAAATATAGCCTATAATTTATAAATTTATATTTTTCGATTAATTAATTTTTCAATTTTTTTTTTTGGAGATTAAATTCTTTTTTCGAAAATTTACTTTAACAAAATATAAAAAGGTATTTAAAAAAATACCAAAAATATTTCCTGGATCTTTTCTTTTTTAATACCAAAAAATGTGTACAGAAATGTATATACATAATCCGCAGCACTTAGTAAATACTTGCAACCACATTCTATGATTTTGCATTTGTTAACAACAAATTGCTTGTCGTTCGCTTGCTCTGCCCGCTCGACCAAAATTTTCTCTACAAGTATACATAAATATATATTTATGTTTATAAATTCTGAATAAATATGTATATTAGCATTTTCCTAACCATAATAAACTTGTAGATATTGACAATGGTACAAATGACTGCAAATATGCGCCAACCAAAAGCATACATACATATGTACAATTATAGATTTCCTTTAAAACAAATTTCATAAATACAAACGCAGAGATAAAGTTGTAAATGTGCATGCACACACATAAGTATTGTATATCAAAATAGTTACACAGTAGGAAAAACGCCTTTCAATTGTAGGGGTGAGACTTTGCTAATTAATCCAAAGAGATCCTAAATGTAGGCAATATTCTTAGTACTAAAAAAAGTTATTTAATTTAATTTAAAGTAAATAAATTAAAGGAATATAAAAATTAAAATATTAAAATAAAATGGAAGAAATTAGAATAAAAAAATATTAAATTATTTAAATAAAAATAAAATAAAATAAAAGAAATGAAATAATATAATATAAAATGAAATATAAAAAAATAAAATAAAGTAAAATAAAATAAAAAAATAAAAATAAAATGAAAAAAATAAAATAAAATAAACAAAAATTTAAAAAAAGCAAATGAAAATATAAAAACTAAAATAAAATAACATAAAATGAAATAAAGAAAGTAATAAAAAAATAAAATAATATAAAACAAAATAAAATGAAATAAAATAAAATAAAATAAAACAAAATAAAGTAAAGTAAAAAATAAAAAAATAAAGAATATAAAATAAAAAAGAAAAAAAATAAAATAAAATCAAAAAAAAATAAAACAAGATAAACTTAAATAAAGTAAAATAAAATAAAATAAATTGAAATAAAACTAAAATAAAATAAAATAAGATAAAGTAAAATAAAATAAGGCAAAATAATGAAAATAAAATTATATAAAGTAAAATAAAATAAGATAAAATAAAATAGAAGAAAATAAAATAAAATTAAATTAAATTAAATTAAATAAAGTAAAGTAAAATAAAATAAAATAAAATAAAACAAAATAAAGTAAAGTAAAAAATAAAAAAATAAAGAATATAAAATAAAAAAGAAAAAAAATAAAATAAAATCAAAAAAAAATAAAACAAGATAAACTTAAATAAAGTAAAATAAAATAAAATAAATTGAAATAAAACTAAAATAAAATAAAATAAGATAAAGTAAAATAAAATAAGGCAAAATAATGAAAATAAAATTATATAAAGTAAAATAAAATAAGATAAAATAAAATAGAAGAAAATAAAATAAAATTAAATTAAATTAAATTAAATAAAGTAAAGTAAAATAAAATAAAATAAAATAAAATAAAATAAAATAAAAAAATAAATTAAAATAAAATAAAGTAAAATAAAATAAAATAAAATAAAATAAAATAAAATAAAATAAAATAAAATCAAATGAAATGAAATGAAATGAAATGAAATAAAATAAAATAAAATAAAAAAAAATAAACTTAAATAAAAACAAAATAAAATAAAACTAAAAACAAATAGGAAAAAAGAATAAAATAATTTAAAAAAATAAAGTAAGATTAAATAAAATGAAAAAATAACAAAATCAAAAAATTAAATTTAAAAAAATTAAATAAAATGAAAAAATTAAATAAAAATAATGAAATACAATAGAATAAAACAAAATAAAATAAATTGGAATAACATAATGTAAAATTAAATTAAATTAAATTAGAAAAAAAAGTAATTCAAAATTTATATTTCCATTTGGGTATCTCAACTTCAGCTGATTTAAGTTAAAAACAATATGTTATAACCACTTCATGCGCATGTTGCACGCACCAAAAGACACATGCATGCTGTGGCCAGTGGTATAAGATTTTCCACCATACAGCCTATCGCGATAAAAGTGACCAATAAGCAATGTAATATGCCAAGAGACTCACAAATAAGAGTCAACGCCGCCAATTGTGTCGCCTCACCTCAAGCAAAAGCGCCAAAGATATAAATACGCGTATACATATAAACATGGAATGCATATTTTGTGTAAGATATTAGTATTGCTACCAATTGGCACACACAAAACTAATGATAAATAAATAAAAACAAAAATTAAACGAAAAATAAAAGTGGCAACATAAGCGCATGCGCGTTGAGACTGGCTTGCTAGGTAGGCTTTTTTTTTTTTGTTTTTTTTTTTTGGTTTTTGGCTAGTCAATTGTTTTCGGGGCGTACATATGTACAATTTAGATTGCTTTTTCCTGCCACTTTTGCTGCCGCTGGCACTGCTGACATCTGCGATAAGCGCAAGAGCGCCAAGCGCGCCTTTAAAGAAAAATATACTTACATTCGAAGTTTTCTTTATTTTTTTTAGCTAATATGCATTTTGGCATATCAAAAAAAAAAAAACAAAAACGTTTTCAAAAAAATTTGCCATTTTTTGGGTACACATGCGCATACGCCTACCCTCAAATGCAGCTGTTGACTTTGCTTGCTACCACAAAATGAAATTTACATACGCTTTATTGTTATCTCTATTAGCGTTGCTTTTATTTTGATATTTTTGATTTTTTTTCTTTCATATTTTTCGAGCGCTTTTCGCAACATACGTGCGTGTGTCAGCAAACTTTTGCCACCGTCGTCCATCGGTCTGGCTGTCCACCCTGCTGCACTGGCATACCTGTATACATATATGCGTGTACATATCAATATATATGTATATGCAAATCCCCAATAGCTGCTGCTGCGCTTTTTCGACTGCCGAGCTCAACTCCCTGTCCACGCATGCGCGCCACTGTTGGCTGTTTGTTCTCTTATCAGCATCTTGTATCTGCGCGCCTATCAGCTGTGCACTCACTCAGCTAAACTCAAAGTTTGGTGTTTTTGTTTTTCGAACATTTTTCCTTTTGTTAATGTTATTTTTTTCGCATTTCTTTTGTTTTTAAACCATAAACAATTATTTTTTATTATTTTTTTAATAATTTTTTTTTTGCTTATTTTTTGCTTTTTTGGATTTTTTCGCTTATGCTGCTCATAAAATATATGTCGCCTGTTTCCTTCATGTTCTCCTGTTGAGTTGGCATGAAAGCGCGCACATACTTACATAGATCATAAAAGCATACAAACGCATGGTTTGTAAGTCAATTAAGTTGAATATTTGTTTGCCAGTTGAAGAGAGATCGCTTGGCAGGATAAGAATATGATTCGTTGAAGTTTTTACTGTATTTTATTTTATTTATTTATTTTTCTCATTTGTTTATCGAAATATATTTGGCGCAAGTGCAGACGGTCAAATTTTTGACTTGAGAGAAAGTAAGAGTGATGAAACTAGTTTCTATTTATTTTTAATTAAATTTATAGTCTTCAACTTCCCTGAAATTCATAATTCTTCTAAGCTGTCAGTCCAAATTTTACTTTAAAAGCAAAAGATATTGATTGATATAGAGAAAGCTTAAATGTTTTCATAAGCACTCTACAGGCCTACAATCATTTGTGGAGGCTCACCTATCTTTCGATACTAGCTTAAAATCAAGTCCTGTCTTAGTAGTAAATAAAATCCATTTCACCATGTTACTATCCTTAAAAAATAAAGATTTATTAAAAATTGTTCGAATTCTGAAGGAAAAAAATAAACATAAATTATTTCGAAAAATATTTTGACATCATGAGACATTCTTGGTTACTCTAATTATTTTTCGAACATTCCGATTGCAGCGCCACCTATTGTAACTTTCATGTGGAACTAACATTTCACTCAAGTCATTTGAGTCTAATTAGTGTAAAGGATTTGAGTTTGTATAAAGTTATATAAAATGCATTTTCCATTTCTTGATTATGCTATAATATTTTAATTCTTCGGAAAATCAATCTTGCATATACCATACATACATACATACAAGTAATTAAAATAAAATTTTTATACACTCATAATTAATCTCAATTACCATTGAGAGCAACTAAAACTACACCTCTGTTGTTCACTCAATTTGCGCTTTCGCAGCTCTGCGCCCTACATACACGTATGTATATGTACTTATGTATGTATATCAACCTCAATATATTTATGTACATATGTATTTACGGAAATGCGAAAATAATTTGCGAATAATCATTTTGTAAAAAATTTTGCAAAAATCGCACACACCCATTAAAACAGATAATATGGGCATACTCGTATGGTGGAGAGATAGGAGAGTATAAATAACTATAATTGTCATATATTTATGTAGCCATTGTAGTTAACGAAATACTTAAGCGCTTACTTATGCATGTACTTATGTATGCCATGCCAAATTAACATTAGCATTAACAATGATCGGTTATCTAAATTGGCATCACGACTTGAAGGAAGGCAAATGTAGATATACATATATATATGCACATGAGTTTGCAATTGAAACTGCATTAATTTTATTGTGGCACTAAGCAGTAATAATTGTGTGGCAAGTTATACTGATAAATGGTCATATAACTATATATATGCGTGTGTTTGCAGAAAAGTGATAAAAAAGCAGACCATATGATGGTATTCACAGATCGGACGAAAGTAAAAATATGAAATTTAATTAAAATAAAATAAGAATTAACATAAAAAATAAAATAAAATGAGTTTAGAATATACAAAAAAAAACAAAGAAAATAAAAATTTGAGATAAAGGTATTGAGTAAAAAACTGTAGATTAAAACAATATTTAACAAAAAATTAATGTAATTCATAGCTTAAAAATATACAGCAAGAAAACAGCTGTCAGATTTACATGTGGTAAGGGTATTCACTGTTTAGAAAAAATTTTAATTTTTAATATAAATAATAATAAACAATGCAAATAACAAATGCAAGTAAAATTAATATTAAAAAAGCTGACAAATCAAAAAGGATATTCACAGACTGTGGAAAATTAATTTTTGAACGCATACAAAAATTGAAATTAAATAAGCGAAATGAAAATAATGTAATTATAATAAAATTTTAGAAAGAAACAAATATAAAGTTCATGCCTAAAAGCAAAATTATATGAAAAACATATAAAAAGTGAAATCAAAATGAAGTTATTCACAAACAGAGAACCGCTGAATACTCAGAATTAAATAAAATTTTTATTTAGAATTATGCAAAATAACTCAAAAACAATTATTTTCAGCGATTCATTATTATTTTCAAAGGTATTCACAAGTACGGAAAATTTAAAAAATAAATTAAGAATATATGTGTATTTAAAGAATTTAAATAAAATTGTTAAAAAAAAATATTTTTGTAAACCTAAAATATTAGAAGGGGAAATCACACTGAAATTTGCATGAATAAAGGTATTCACAGACTGGGAAAAGTAAAATTTGAAATTAAATAAAAAATAATAATTAATTAATTAAAATATTACATACATACCTACTAATAATTTTACGCTGTACTGTAGCAGCGTTTTTTGAAATAAGAAAAATATAGAAACTAAAATATTGAAGAAATAGCAGGAACTCAATTTTTTAATAAAAAAAAGCTTTTCCTTTCATAAAAACTAAATTTTTTAATTAAATGTTTTTTTATATTTAATATTTAAAAAGTTATCATAAAAAATTTAAATATTTTAGTACAAAAAATATAAAACTTAAAAATCAACATTTTAATTTTTTCGTAATATTAAATTATTTTTCTTAAACAAAATAAATTAAAATAATAATATGCAGTATTATATAACATACTAAAAATGATATATTATAATTTGGACTCCAGAACCGAAAATCGAAAATTTGAAAACTTTTTCTAAATATTTAATTTTTTTCTTAAAAATTTAAAGAAATAATTAAACAGATACGTAAATACTTATAATAAATTGAAATATATATATATTAAGATATTAAAAAATCTACATTAAGGAGCAGAAAGAGCTTTGCAAGTGTGCTCAATAGATGCTAAAAGTAGGAGAAAAAGTATAAATTTGTAATAACAAATAAAAAATTAATACTAATAAAATATTAAATTTATATTTTTAAATACAACATTAAAATCTATTTTTTCTCAATTTGGGTTTAATTGAATTTTGTTTTTCAAATCGTTTTTCATAATCAGAATTTAATTTAATTTATTTTCAACTTTTACCCACCTCTGTGAATACCACCACTGCGCATGTGGTTGGCGCCATTGAAGAAGCGCATGTAAATTTACATTAATCGTTATTTAATCGCTTGTGCGCTTTAAATATTTAAGTAATATAACTGGTTGGAGTGCATATTAAATGCAAAAATACAATAAAAAAAACCAAAAAGAAAAAAATGAAGAAAAAAATTCTAAAGAAAATTAATATGTATTAAAATAAATATATAATTGACGCACAACAATGATTATATCAAGCAGCACGATTATTCAACAGAAAGCGCTTATCTAGACATTTAGATCGCATAAAATAAAACAAAAAATAAAAAAAAACGGCGCATGTGTGACCTGTCCAGCGCGCAAAAATGCGCAAAATACGCCAGACAAGAGCAAACAATGCTGTCTAAAATATTTCCGGACTAAACAAGTACAATGATAGAATAAAGCATGAAAGTGCTACAACAATAACAACAATAGAAGAGGCTGATTAGTGAGAGAAGGATAAAGAACAAATATAAAAATGAAGCAAAAACTTATAAAAAGCCTTTTTTGCACTCTCTGTCCCAGTAAATGCGTGCTGAGCACTTAGAATACCAAAATAATTTTTTTCTTTTTTTTAATATTCATTTTTCTCGCACAACACAAACCTTCGTCGTTTCAGTCACTCTGTCACTTAACAACACAGTTATGCTGTTGGACTACCTGTAATTTCAGGTAACTACGCATCTTATAAGTGCTGAAAATTTTGTTTTATTGAATAAAAAAATAAAAATGAAATTAATGTTAAAGACAATGAACGAAGGCGTAAGTAAAAAGGACATTTTTTCAGGCACCAATTTATGGCGCACGAAAAAAAAAATAATTTTCTCTTGTTGTTTTTATGTGCGCAAGTGCCTTAAAAGGGCAAACTAGCACGCAAGTCTAAAATAATCGTAATTTGCAAGCACTTTGCTGAGCAGGAGTAATGACCTGTCGCGCAGGACAATGTCGCTCAACGAGTAGTGAACATGCCAACCTCAAATGGACAACCTCAAAAGTCTTTAGAAACGCCAATATACGTATAAAACATAAAAGTTTTCAATTATTAACTTTTTCGAAATTCATTTAAATTTTTTTATTTAATTTTTTTAAGTTTCTTATTAATATATATAAATTTTTTTTTTAAGTTTCTTTACGCATTTTTCCCTTATTTTATGTATTTGTGCAAATTTTATGCGTTCTTCTTTCGCCAGCTGTTTATTGTGGTCAGCGTGTCGTAGTGGTCAAGTGTGTATTTAGTGTCCATACACATTTTTGATGAAGGTCCTTTAGTCCTGCGCACATAATAATAAATAACTATACCTGCCACACACAATATCATTAAACTATTTTGTTTTCATTTTACTAAACCCCTGTATCAACAACCATTTTTGTGGTTAACCACTGCGCGCAGACAAAAACAAGTGTTTCGAACATGAAAAGGATTAAAAGATATGCGAAAACCGAAAAAAATAAAATAAATAAATAAAAAAAATATTTATAATAATCAGCACTCGCTCGCACTTGACCTGCCAGCAACATTTGTTCTACCTCGAGCATGAAACTATTTAGTTATGCAGTTTGTATGTTTCCTCACATATGCCTTTTTTGTCTGCTCTTGGACAATGGTCAGCGGGTATTTTCATCCACATTGTTTCCTGGCTGGTCATTTCAGACGTGAGTCTTTGGGTTTTCGCTTTTGAAAGTTCATTTCTAATTTTTCGAAAAAAAAAA
>JAWMAG010000046.1:8515000-8562500 GCA_037013455.1 Ceratitis rosa
TATCAATGTCGCACGGAATGTAGGTTAAATTTATTTATTTATTTATTTTTAGCAATACATATGTATGTACACGTTTGTACATTTGTAAATGCCTACATGCGTAGAGATAAGTGTTTATTTATTTGCAAATATTTATGTACAGTATAGACTATGCAGGCAGTTGAGTGTGCAAATATAATAAATAAATAAAATATATTTTTTTTCATTGGCTTACTTTAGCACTGCAGATAAAAAAATGTAGGTATGATAATTGTTTTTGCTGATACACATATGTGTATAATTATAATTTTATAGCAACGGGCGTATGCTCACTTAAGTGCTTACATGCGTTGTGTCAAAGTGATTTCTTCACTTAATACCGTTATCTATTTACTATACTCACTAAGCATCGAAGGTTATTCTTGGTGTGTAATTTATGCGATTGTTCAATTTTTTCCCAATTTCATATTTGAATGTCTCGCAAAATATTGCTTTTTAATTGTAACACACATTATACTATATATTTTTTTAACTTTAGTTTTAGATATTATTTATATTTTTTAGTTTTTTTTAAACTTATTATTTATATTTTTTTTTTATATTTTTACTTTTTGTAATTTTATTTATTGTTATTTTATTTTAACTAATTTTTAATTTTTTTCTATATTAATTTAATTATTTTCCTTGTTTTGGGTTATTTTATTCCTTTTATATTATTTTATTTTTACTTAATTTTAATTTATTTTATTAAATATATATTTTTTTTATTTAATTTAATTTTATTTTATTTTAATTAATTCATTTTATTATTATTTTATTTTAATTTAAGTTATTTTATATTAAATTATGTTCTTATGCTCTTTTTAAATTAACTTGATTTTGATTTATATTATTTTATTTTATCATTTATTTTTTTATATTTTTTTAAATTAATTTTATGTTATATAATTTAAGTTAACTTAATTTAATTTTATTTATTGTTTTTTTATTTTCTTTTATTTCATTCTTTATTTTCCTTTTATTCCTCATTTTTTTATTTTGTTTTATTTTATTATTTTCTATTTGTTTTATATTATATTATTCTAATTTTTTTAATTTAATTTAATTTTTTTTATTTAATTTTTATTTATTTTTATTTTTTTATTTAATTTTCTTTATTGTTATTTTATTTTCTTTCTTTATTTATTTTCCTCTTATTCCTCGTTTTTTTATTTTGTTTTATTTTATTATTTTCTATTTTTTTATATTATATTGTTCTAATTTTTTTAATTTAATTTAATTTTATTTTATTTGATTTTTTTCACATTTTTTTTTATTTGATTTTATTTTATTTGGTTTTATTTTCTGTTATTTTATTTTATTTCATTTTTTAATTTCTTTACTTTATTTTATTTTTATTTTATTTTGTTTTTTATTTATTTTTTAATTTTATCTAATTTAATTTTTATATTGACGCAATGTATATACCTACATATATGTGTACATACATATGCCTGTACAAAAATAACATTATACAATTCTACTTCTCTCTGAACAATGTTTGTTGCCAACTAGAGTGTTTGACTATATATTTAGATAAAACCACTACTTATTTCCATACTCGTACATACATAAGTACACTTTCTTACGCTGCGAAGGTGCTAATGAATAAGTAAATAGAATTAAATCAAAGAAATCTTTTATAAATGAAACACTACGCTGAATGTAAATATAATTTGACGAATTTCAAGACATATCTATGCAAATTGCATGTATGTAAATAGGTATGTAGGTGTACAGGCTACTCGCCTCGAAGCATTTAACTATAAGCAAGCTTTTAGAATACTGTTGGTACCGGCAAGGCAGCCGCAGCGTCTACACACTTCAAGGCCAAATGCTATGTAGATGTATACGTACATACACACATACCTACACGTAATAAGTACGTAATCGGTCAAATTATACGAGCAACTTAATGATATGAATTTTCGATTTTTCTTTCTTCGTCTTTTATTTTTATTCGCCATTCATTGGTAGTAAGTTTTATTATTATTTTATTTTTTGTTTGTACTTATCTATTCTTTATTTTAAAATGTTTCTTCTTATTATTATTTTTTCTATTGATTTTTTCTTTATCTTTTTTCGCTATTTGCATTTGTTATATCTATTTAATACTTCCCAATTGAACTATGTATATACATATACATATATGTATGTATTTATTATTATTACCATTTATATTTTTAATTTTATATGATATTCAAATTGCGTTATTACCAGGGGTGTGGGAGAGGCGTATTAGTGGGTATATATTTATTTTTGGTACTTCCGATTGTATTTTAATTTGTTTAATTTACACTGAATTTTAAGTAAGTAATGCAAAAGCGGCAATGAAAGTGGGATTTTAATTTAATTATTTTTTTTTTTTTAATAGTTTCAATCAATGATAGTAAGCTAAGAACATTTGATGTTCTTGTTCCAGGGGTTTCTATTCATTATTGACTTTTTTATTGCTGCCACAAAAATCCGACTCTCTTTTATATTTTTTGTATTTTTTTTTAATTAGTTTTTATATATAATCTGTCTACACGTATAAGCTCTCGAAACCGGTATTTCATTTTGAATTTTGCATTTCACTCACTTTGAACAGCTACACAGCTACATGACATAGCAACAACAACAATGAAATAGCAATAAATTAACGCAGCACATAAAAACGCAACGCGTTGCCAATAAAAATGTTATTTAGCTGACGCCTTTGCCATTATTCGCCACTGCGCAAGCAAATTCAAACAGGAACAATGTTTGCACATGGCAAAGTGGCGAACAAATTTGACATTCTAATTATTATTATTTATTATATTATTTTACATATTTTCTTGGTTACGTTTTATTATATTTGACTTTCTTCAATTTAATTTAATTAAATTTTTTCTATTATAATTAATTTTATTTGTTTTATTATATATTTTATTTCTACTTATTAGTATTCTTTATTTAATTTTTGTTAAATTTAGTTTATCAGTATTTATTACCTTACCTTGATTTTCCTTGCTCTATTTTGTTTTCTATATTATTTTATTTCACTTTATTTTATGTCATTTCAGTCCGGCTTATCTTGAAATTTTTGATATTATTTTATTTATTGTTTCTTTATTGTGATTTATTTTACTTATTTTGTATTATATTTAATTTAAACTAATTTCTTTGCTATTTTTATATTTTGATAATGTCTTATTTATTTCTATTTTGTATTATTATATTTTATATATTTTATTTTATTTGCTATTCTTTTAATTTATTGTATTTCATTCCATTTTGCATTATTTAATTTTTGTAATTTATATTCTATTTTTTTTTTTACTTTAAATTAATTTATATTTTTATATTAATTAATTTTCTTCTCTATTTATTTTATTTCATTTCATTTTGCATTATTTGATTTTAATATTTAATTATGTATTTATTTTTTTATTTTCCTTTAAATTTATTTTTTTTACACTATTTAATTTTCCTCTATTTATTTTATTTCATGTTATTTTATTTTCTTTCTTTTATTTTAGTATATTAAACTTACTTCTATTTTATTTTAATAATAACTATTCTTTTCTATTTTATTTCATTTTAATTCTTTTATTTTACTTTATTTTTTTTTAATAGAGTTTAGTTTAATTTATTTTACCTTAATTTAAATTAGTTTTATCATATTTTATTTTATTTTATCTCATTTTCTTTTAGTTTATTTTATTATGTACTATTTATTTTATTATTTTATATTTTATTAATTTTTTATTTTACTTTATATTTTTTTATAATTTTGTTTTTTTATTTATTTTGTTTTCCTTTATTTTATTGTATTGTATTTGTTATTATTATTATTTATAAAGATAATATAAACTGTTACATTAAGGTATTTAGCGCAATAGCTGCTGAGGCCTACGTCGATAATATAAATAATTTTATTTTATTTTTCTATTTCATTTTACTAGATTTTATTTTTTTTAATTTGTTTGATTTTATTTTATTTCATTTCATTTTATTTTACTTTATTTCATTTTATTTTATTTTATTTTATTTTATTTTATTTTATTTTATCTTATTTTATTTTATTTTATTTTATTTTATTTCATTTTATTTTATTTATTTTATCTCATTTGATTTTATTTTATTTTATTTTATTTTATTTTATTTTATTTTATTTTATTTTATTTTATTTTATTTTATTTTATTTTATTTTATTTTATTTTATTTTATTTTATTTTATTTTATTTTATTTTATTTTATTTTATTTTATTTTATTTTATTTTATTTTATTTTATTTTATTTTATTTTATTTTATTTTATTTTATTTTATTTTATTTTATTTTATTTTATTTTATTTTATTTTATTTTATTTTATTTTATTTTATTTTATTTTATTTTATTTTATTTTATTTTATTTTATTTTATTTTATTTTATTTTATTTTATTTTATTTTATTTTATTTTATTTTATTTTATTTTATTTTATTTTATTTTATTTTATTTTATTTTATTTTATTTAATTTATTTTATTTTATTTTATTTTATTTTATTTTATTTTGTTTTATTTTATTTTATTTAATTTTATTTTATATTATTTTATTTTATTTTATTTTATTTTATTTTATTTTATTTAATTTTATTTTATTTAATTTTATTTTATTTTATTTTATTAAATTTAATTTAATTTTATTTTATTTTATTTTATTTTATTTTATTTTATTTTATTATATTTTATTTTATTTTATTTTATTTTATTTTATTTTATTTTATTTTATTTTATTTTATTTTATTTTATTTTATTTTATTTTATTTTATTTTATTTTGTTTCATACACAATTTTATTGTTCTTATTGAGCAAGTCCGCCGCGCACCATTCACCCGTCTTATGTCCTGTGCTCTTTGACATTATGTTTCTCATTTCGTTGATTGTTTCCCACTCGTCGATCAACCACAGGCATGCTTATGAATGTATATATGTATTCAAATAACTATTTCTACAAGCATACAATATTCTATGCATTTCATATAAATATGTACATAGGTATATGAGTAGGTTTGTACATACTTATAAACACTAGCATTTATATAAGAAACACTTTTGTCATTTTATTTTATACTGTTTCGTTTCACTGCGATTTTTTCTGAAATATTTATCGTCTAGTTGCGAATATCAAGGTCAAAGCGTTGTTTGGCATGCATTTATGTATATACAAACACACCTACCTGTTATGTATGTATGTACATATGTATATAAAAATGCATATATATTTACGTACCCACAACTGCTCATGCTTAGCAATTCAAGTAGATATATATGGTATACATACATATATGCATATATGCGTTTCAAACACCAACAAACAACAACAATTCGAGCGATTTTTATTATTAGACACGCCGCATGGCATAGCACAGCGCGACATGCATACGCGGCGTCACTTCTAGTTCTATGTACATATGTACATACATGTTTATATGTGTATGTATGTACGTTTGTTCTTCTCATTTTATTTCCTCTACAAAGTTTAATTTTCTAACTGCAAAATTTCTTAAGTTTCTTGCGTTCTATTCTTCCTATTGACGCTATAAATATGTATGCGTTTATATGTACTCGTATGTATGTATGTACATGAATAGATATTATTCACGCTTTCAGAAAACAAGTTTGCGGCGATTGTTAAATGACAACAATTTGCTTTTTAATGACTTTTAATATTTTATGATATATGATGAAGAAGAAGAAGAACGAAAGGTAAAATAATAGCAGCCAGCAGTTCAAGCACGTGTTGTGAGTAGTGAGTGGGATTATTGTATTTTTCTTAGTTATATTTCCAAATTTTTTTTGTTCTAAAAATTTTATTATATATTTATTTTTTTTCTATTTATTATCCTTTTTTAATTTTTTCGTTGTTTTTTTTTATTTTTTGTTTATTTTTTTTCATTTTTGTTATTTTTTTTTTTAATTTTTTATATTTTTTTTTTAAGTTTTGTTTACTTTATTTTCGATTTTTTTTTTAATTTTAAATTTTGTGTTTAGAGTAGATTTTTTTTACTTTTAATTTTATTTTTCGATTTATTTATTTTTTTAATTTTATTTTTTATTTTTTTGTTTTATATAATTTTAAAATTTATGAATTGTTTTGATTCAGATTTTTTAGTCGGTAGAACGCAAAAATCCGTATAAAATTGGAAAATAGTTATATGCATAACTCACTTCTAAGACGGTTCTCTCAAACATAACGAGCTGCTCAGGTTGCTCTTATTCTTGGCTCACTCTCCTTTTATTTTTAGTACAGCGCTAGTGTTATCAAAGCTTTTGTATCTCATCATCTTATTGGCTTGTGCTTGAGAACGTTTCCCCCGATAACCATTTCACATCCTCTCTTTACTCATTCAATCGTCTCTAGTTTGCCGACTCTCTCCCTTAAACTTGTTTCAGAATGTTAGCATGAAGTGTCCATGCTTTAAATTCAACTAAATGCATACGGAAGCAATCAAAAGCGGTTTCTTCTAAGGGTCTTTCATGACCAAGAGTCCAGCTAGGATTGACCCTGGATAGTAAAAATTAAGCAAAACTGCTGAAGATAATCAATCAAACATCGTGGAAACGAGTTTTGTACACTCATAGACTGTTCAGGATAGAGGCTTCGATCTCTCTGTTTCTCCGATATATTTACGTGTGGTCATTACATATAAAAATTGTTGTTGTTTTAATGGCTAGGTAACATCGTTTGAGCTAGTTTGAGATCATCTAATGGGAGGCCCAAGAAAGGAGCTGTTTCGTCAAGTTCGAACCAGAGAGTTAGAGATTGTTTAATGTTTAATGTTCTGCTGAGCTGATTGCTTGAAGAACTTACTTAGCGTATGTAGAATCTGGAACTTATTGTATTAGTTCGTATTAATTCCATTTTGCAAACGCACCTCGAGGTCTTCTCTGCCTTTCGTTAGCACATTGCTAATATTTCGCGCACCCTTTGTAAAGTCTTGAACTACCTCCTGCCTTCCTTCCGGGTGGTTCTGCTTCAAGCAGCAGTCGACAAGGAGCATACTTACGCTGACGTTCTAGCAAAAACTGCTTGCAAAGATCATCAATATTCTGGGCAGGCATCTATATCGAGCAGGCATTGACAAATTCACAGTGTGGTCACCTGACCTAGCAGGTCTTATAGAAACCCTTTTTTTTAATTTTGTCTCGCAGTGCTTCTTGCGGACGAAATAACAATGAATCTTGACATTTTTGACTCTAGAAAATGTTTGCAGAATTATTCTCTCCTATAGCAGCTCTTCAAATACCGCTTGGAGCATTAGTACTTAGGTGGTTAGGGGATATTAGTAGTCTTCAGACCTCGTTATTATCCTACTACTTCTTACCAGCCTTATTTGTCAGAGTACCAACTTTTCAACGGCTTGCAAAGGCAAAAATAAAAGTCCAAGATTGCTTTCATGACCTCGGACCATAAAAACTACATTTTAGTCGCACTAATTTTTTAATTAGTCGCTAAGACTCTCTACTAAATATCGAATGTTGAGAGCAAAAACCCAACGACTCTCCCTGAACGATAACCTAATACCTCCCAAAACGTCAGTACATATTTTTGCTACTACCCCACATACAAATCTGCGCAGATTTACAAGTCACACAACAACAAATGCGTTTGTTTGTTTTTTTTACATACTCGTACTAAGCCACCCGCGGCAATACAGTTTCAATTCCGTGTATCTGCCACAGATATGCAAAATAAACTGACTTTTTAACCTCCAACCGCACAATCACATAGAGTAGTCATGCGTCTCATACGACAAGAGTCATGTGCCACACGCATGCGCAACATTTGTGTAAACAAAAAAAACAAAAAGCAAAAGCCTCACCTTCCGCTGCCGATAGTTACCTGTCGGCTAGAAAAAGAAATTTTTGTAAATGCTATTCGCTTTTATTTGACTCTGCAGCCGTTCATCCGTCCGTCCGTCCATCCCTCCGTCCGTCTGTCCGGGTTCTACATAGTCAAAGTCTGATAGAATTGTAAGATTTAAATTTGATAGCGGCAAAAGTCGGCGCCAGTAATGCTACAAAAGCCTGCCACAAGCTGAGAGTTTGCGCAATAGATAAAAATCCACAACAACAACAACAACATCTACAACAGTATCAACAACGAGAGTAACAACAAATGTATTTATAATATGCATATATGAGCGATTTTATGTAGAGATCATCAAAAGCTCAGCAGCTCGCTGACTAGCTGGCCGACTGGCTGACTGGTTGGCTGGCTGCCTTTTGTGCTCGGCTCAGCTCAGCTCAGCGGCTGCTGCACATCTTCGGTTTTCAACTTTGCAATTACAATGCAGCCCTGAGGGTGGCGGCTGCTGCAGCTGTGCGTACTTTATTTATTTTATTTTTCTTCTTCTTCTTCTACTCTTTGCCGATTTCACTATTTACATACTCAAACTCACATATACGTACATACATACATATATGTAGATATATATTTTTATTTACGTTTTTCGTCGTAGAAAAGATCCTTCGACTCTGTGGTTAAGTTGTTTAGTAGAAACATAACAATTTTAGGGTGTGACTTTGTGCCAAAGTGTATATTTTCGCAGCGCAGCGTGGAAAGCATGGCAACACTGCAGCGGTGGTCGCTATATTGCTCTGGGAGATTTGAAAGAAATTTAAAACAAAGGACAGTAGGCGTTTGTGGACATTGGGAAGGCTTTTTATTACATTTTGTATATTTTTCGTGATTTTTTTTTTTGAGTTTTTTTATTTTTATTTATTTATTTTTTTTGATTTTTTTACCCTCTCTCAACACTTTGTTCCACCTTGCAGTAATCCATAATACTTGCAGCATTTTTATGGCAATTTTTGCATATGCAACGCTAACATTTCTATTAACTTTCCGCTAGACTCGGTAGGCTTGCCTTGCAATGATGATTGTTTTGGGTGGGTTATATTGTTGTAATGCTTGTTGTTGTTGTTGTTATTAGTGTGCATATGGCCGTTATTGTGACCACCAGCGCAGACGCTCAACTCCACCATATGCAAATTATCGTAATTTGAATGGGTGTGCAGAGCGCATATGGGCTAGTGTGTATGGCCAGCTAGGTGAGCTTAGTTAGACTTACAAATATATATATGTATGTAGGTATGTACATACATATATAAATTCGTAGTATCATATAAATTTGCATACAGTTTAGTATGTTTGAATTTAAATTTTTTTCGGAAATTTATTTATTTTTTTCATTTTTTCCTTTTTTTTTTGTATTTTTTATTTGTATTTTTATTTTATTTATTTTTTTTTATCTTGCGGCTTTTCTAACTAACAGAGTATTTTTTCATGTATGTCTTAATACGTTTTAAGTGCATTATTTTCATATAGTACATACAACTGCATTTATGAATTTCTATATCCCTGCCAGTATAGCGTGTGTGTATGTGTGTGTACAAATTGTTTTATGTTTCTCTTTTGTTTATTATGACTCTTTTATATTTATTTTTACATAATGTTTACAAATTAATATTATTGGCGTATAATTTTTGTTGTAAATAATGCACAAATTGCTATATAATTTGTAGCTTTTGTACTATTGAATTTAAGTTGGCGCGTGTTGTATGAAATTTATATAAAATATATATGAATGTGTATGTATGTGCATACATATATCATAATAGAGTGGCACCTTATTGATATGTATATAAGTAATCCTCACGAATTTATGAATTAGGCAAAATTAATTTTCAGCTCCGAAGTGCTTTGGTTATTGTAAAATAAAATCAGTAAAAAATATATTTGGCACAAAAAAAATTTTGCTGAAGTTTTGAGCACAAGACATAAAAAAATGATTTTAATTTTTGATTGTCAAAAATTTTTTTAATTTTCCTTTTAAGCCTAAATTAATTTTTTTTAAATCTTTTACGAATCAGGAAAATTAGAAAAAAAAAATATTTTTACTACCAAATTCAGTATATTGTGTTTTTTAGCTAGTTTCGAAATTTTGTTTTTGTATTAAAAAAAATTTTCAAAATTCTCTTTTCATGTTTCGCAGCTTTGGAAAAATCAGTAAATTTAACTATTTGAGCTTGGAAAAAAAACAAATAATTTTTCAGAACTGAGTTTAGACATTCTTTGTTTATTATTTTAGACTAACAACTTTTTTAAAACAAAAAAAATCTAGCAAATTTTCATCTGTATTTTTTTTAATTTATGGATCTTTCTTATATTTCGATCTCTTATTTTCTTTTTAAGATATTGTTACATTTAATTCCAAGAAAAAATATATGAAGACACATTATGAATCAATTAATATAAACATATATATATTAATATAAACATGTATATATTAAGTAGTTTTGTTGTTTTTTTTATTTTTTTTTACTTTTTCTGATATTTCATAAAATTTTTTTAAATTGTGTTCAATTATGAATTTTTTAAAATACTTATTTTAAGTTAAGTTTGGTTCTTGTATTTAATGTTTTACATTAAATTTGTCTGAATTTAATCAAATTTTTTCAGAAAATTTTAGTAAAAATTTTTCTGAGTTTTTCTTGGTTTTTTAATTTTTTACAAAGATTTTCTGATAATTTTTCCTAAATTTTTTCAATTTTTTTTTTAATTTTTACCTTAATTTTTTTTCAAATATTTCCAAAGTTTTTCAGATAATTTTTTAAAAAATTTTTGCGAAAACTTCTCTTAATTTGAATTTTTTACCCAAATGTTTCTCAAATATTTGCAAGGTTTTTCTGATCATTTTTTATAAATTTTTTGCCAAAATTTCCCTTTTTTGTTTTTGTTACGCAATTATATCTTAAATTTCACCAAAATTTTTCTAATAATTTTTTTATAAAATTTTTGTCAAAATTCTTCTGAATATATATTTTAAAGGTTTACGCAAATATTTTCTGAAAAAGTTTGTAAAATCTTTTTCAAAATTATTTAACCATAAAACCTGTTTGTTGTACTGAAATGCAGGCTGTGTAGTCTAGGCTTTTTGAAAGTAGTAGATCCGCTCAGTGATGGCCAGATTCTTACTAAGTATGTATTTTTATATGTATGTATATAGCAGAGTCTAAGCAGAGAGAGTCCAGAGAATCATTTGGTCGGTATTTTCCAAGGCCTTGTGTTTTTTCAAATAACTGCTTTTTCGGAAAAAAAAAAAATAAAGTTTTGTGCTCCGATTAAATTAAACTCTGGAAATTTGCGCTCACATTACTCTCTACTCTCTTCTTTTCAATTGTCTGCTCATGGATTGCAATTTCCTCAAGAGAACCAAAAAATCGTGGTCAAATTTCTAAACTCACTGAGGACCAACACGCAGCACTGTACACTGCACACACACAAACACATGTAATGTAAGGAAATAAAAATTGTTAATAAAAAAACTAAAGCGCAATAAAAGCAATAAATGTATAGAGCTAGTAGATCAAGTGACTAAAAGAATAAAACAAAAAACAGAAAAAAAAAAAATTAAAAAATATAATAATAAAAATTAAAAAAATATAAAAATAAATTTAAAAAAAAACCAAGTCTTACCAATCCATTGCCAATGCAACGCAACAACAACAATGCGCAGTTCCATACATATATACAGACATACATAAATGCTTTCAGCTCGAAATTCCCATGATGATAATAATGAATAGATGAGGCTGTGACCAACGACAATAATAACAACATACAACAACAACAACAACAACAACAACAACAACAAGGAAACAATGGAATGCTGCCACATTCAGTCAATCGACAAACTGAACAATTGAGGCCGCCTCACCACATACCCCACCGCATCGGTTGCCTGCTTGCAGCAAACGAGGCATTGTCGTGAGCGCCACGAAAAGAAATGGCACGATTTTCGTAGCAGCAAAAATGGTAAAATAAAATAGCAAAATAAAAAAAAATTCAGCAAAATTTTAAAATAAAAATTAAAAATTAAAATAAGCGAAATAAAAAATTTAATAAAATTTCGCAAAAAATATGAGCCAAACGCATTGAGCGATAATTTTTTTTTTTTTGAAAAATTTTCAACAACAAAAAAATACACATGTAGCAGCTTCAGGAAAGAAAGAAATGCACTTATTAAAAAAAAATAAAATAAATAAATAAAACCGCCGCAACAGGCCTATAAACAAAATAGAAGAAGTAAATAATAATAAAAAGTACAGGAAAAATGTATAAGAAGTGCAAGTACAACAACAACAACAACAAGAACAAATGCAAGAATAACAAGTATCCAAAAAGACCATCAAACTAACCCTGTTGGCGGCCTCTGCAGCCAACAGTATTATAAATATGTATAAGCGCCGAAAACGCAAATGTTGCATGCAACAGACAACTGTGCAATTGCAAAAAGTATTATTGTTGTTATTGCCGATTATTGTTGGGCTTACTTAAGCTTGCGGCTTGTTTTTTCTTTTTTATTTTTGTTATTGTTGCATTTTCTGCTTTTGTTGTTCTTGTAATTACTACTCTTATTAGTATTGTGTTTGTTGTTGTTGTTATAGTTGCTTGCCACGTTTGCATTTTTTCGGTGAACTTGTCACGATCTGCAATAAATTTCATGTTGATTGTTGCTTTATTTGCCAAAAATGTGCGCAGCTACAGATCTACACACACACACACACACACACACCTGCAAACATTTAGAATTTCACAAACACACTGGGACTTAACTTGCTCTGTAGCTGTGTTATTGCAGCTATGGAAGGAGTAATCCACTTTTATTTTTTTTTATTTGTTATAGATAATTTTAATAAATTCGCTGCAGTTATACATACATACACATATAAATGCATACATACACTTTTCTATTAATGTACATAGGAAATGTAAAAATATCTTTCTTCTAAGCTAATTTAATGTCAGAGCAACTAAAGGGTATATCTAACTTAGGTTTGTAAATCCCGAAATATTTGAATCCCGAATTTTTTGAATCCCGAAATTTTTTAATCCCGAAATATTTGCATCCCGAAATGTTTATTTATGAAAATTTATTAATGAAGCAATATAAAAATAAGCGTAATATAATTAACTTTGTTTAAGAATATTATTGAATTAACAATTTAAAAAAAAAATTAAACCGATTTAAGCCATTTTTTTAGTTTTAAAAAATTTATTTAGTCTTAATTAATGCACACCTTAGTAAAGGTATATGCATATTAAATTACGCACTCTAGAATAAAATGCATCAGTCAAAACTGCGCACATTTTTTATCAAAATTTCACCACCTTTCCGTGTTCTCCACAGCTCTCATGCGATTTTGCGCGCATATATGTACTTACACATCGAGTTTTGTAACCATTCATAATTTCTAATTGCCTCAAATGTGATCTTAGTTGAAGATTTATTTTTATTTGTTGCCATTTTCACCTCATATTCTAAATTATGAATGTAGTAGACATAAAAGCGCGATACAAATGGCCACAAACAGTGGCTAACAAATGTGTGTGGATAAAAGTAGACAACGTATGTATAAGTGAATGTGTGTTGCGCCTGCGCAGCCGATGTGCGTGTCAAAGTTATAACCCAACAGATTAAATATAATGAATATTTTCCTACTTGGCTACTCAATGTTTAAAAAAAAATAATCGAAAAAACAGGAAAGGCAGAAAAAGTATAAAAAAAGAGATAAAAAATAAATTACTTGCAGCTGAGTGTTGTGGCAGTACGAGCTACACTTACAACAACAGTAATACCTACATATAAATTTTTATAAATATAAAAAATAAAAACACTCCATAAGCTCCACTAATAAACAGGTATGCGTGAAAAAAAATCTCGTGCGAGAAAAAAGTTAAAAAAAAATATAGCAATAATAATTCACTGTAGCTAGCAGCAACCAACAGCAGCAATTGACGCATCCGTAAAGTGTTTGTTGCAAGTTGCACTATATATGCACATACAAACTTCTTTATGTCTATCTCCAATTGACAGCGCATGTGCACATAGTTAGATAGCGAGCAAGTAACTTTTAATTTGATGACGATTTTATGAGTTGAAATGGAAATTGCAACGCCTCCAGACACGCAACATTGCAGTTGCAGTTGCAGTTGCAGTTGCTGCATTCTGGCGGCAATGAAGATTCTCGCAATCATGTGTGTGTGTGTGTGTGTGTGTGTGGGATGTGCGTACGAGCAGCAGCTACTGTATAGGTACACTTGTATGTGTTTCAAAATTGCAATCACTTCTGCGAATTGCGCGTGCAGCTGGCAGCAGTAGCTGGAAAACTGCTTCTAAGTGACTTTTTTATTCTCTACTAATTTTTCTGGGCGGTAACGCTGTAGATTTTCGAAACTATAAAATATTGAATTAATTATTTGTAATTAAAACTTATAATTTCCATAAATATTTAAAAATTTTTATAATGTATTGTAGAAAATTCGCTGATCTTTTTCATTTATGCATTATTTTTTTGCAAAAGAAAAATTAAAAAAAAAAAATCGAAATTTTAAATGATTAATATTCAATTGAAAATTATAATTTCCATGCATTTTTAAAAAATTTATAATTTAAAAAAATCGCTGATCTCTTTCTATAGATTTTAAAAAGTTTTGGAAAAGTCTTTCTAATTTTTTCGGGAAATAAATTTACTTAGAAAACTTTTATTTAAAAAAAATATATATTTTATTAATAAATTAATTATCTGAAAGTCTCAAAAAGTATTTAATTTTGGGTTAAACTTTTTAAAATAAAATTTATATTTCTAAATTTAATTTTAAAAATTAAAAAAAGACAGTATAATTATTTAAAAAATAAATTAAAAATTTTTATAAACAGCTTAATAGATATGAATGTTGAAACATATATCATATATCTTGAGTTGTTTATAAAAATTTGTAATATAATTGTTTTATAATATTAATCTATATTTGTTTCTTGAAATTTTTACAAATAAGTTTTGAAATAGAAATTTTATTTTAAAATTATAACTGAAAACCAAATAACTAAAATAACCTATATAAATTATTACAGAACTAAAAAAAATGCTTATTTCAACATGTTTATTTTTTTAGTTTTTTATATGTTTTTTAAATTTAATTAAAAAATAACTAGTTTTTTTTTTTAATTTTCACCCTTTTATTTGAAATTTTTATTTATATTCAGAAGCCTTGAAAGTACGTATTGTATTTGGTTTCATTTAAAGTATATATCTCATTATTAAAAAAAAAAAACATATTTATTACAGATTCTAAAAAAAAGTAAAGCGGCAGAAAACGAAATTTTGAAGTGCCTTTATTGAGTTTGAAGTTTGTATTATTAAAACTTCAATTTACTATTTAAAGATCAAGAAAAAAAATACTAAAACATATCTCTAAAAATCATGTTAAACAATTTTTACAATTTAATTAACAAAAAAACAAATGTTATTCTAAACTTTTTTATTTTTTTCTAATTTTTTTTTAAATAGGTACATTTATGCCAAATAATATAATATTTTGTAAATTTTTCATTTTTATTTTATTTTATTTTATATTGTTTATTGTTTTAATTTAGATATTAAGAATAAGCTAAGCCGGAAAGTCAAAATATTTAAATTTCATTAATTTTTTGAATTTTTCTTTTTATTTTATGAATACTTATATTTTTATTTAAAAATTTAGATTTTAGGAATGAACTAAGCCGGAAACTGAAAAATTCAGATCATTATACTTTTTTCATGGGTCTCATAAATGTTCTGTCAATTCTTCAGTAGTAAATTTTCTTTTATTATAACTGCAAAAATAATATTATCTCAGCATCTGAAAATTAAAGCAATTCAATACATTTTTTTTAATATTCTTAAATTTTTTGAATAATTTTTTTTTTTAGAAAAAATGGTTTTTTAATTTTTTGTTTCTTGAAATTTAAAATTTTGAACTTTTTTTTTATTTTAAGACACAAATAAATCGAATAATCGAATTTCGAACTTCTAATTATTTTTTAATTTCTTTACTCCGGAAAACATATATATGCACATATTTTATTTTAGGTTTTGGTAATTTTTTTTTAAATTTAAAATTTTTTCCATCAACTTTTTTAATTTTTTTAAATTTGAAAAATATCAAAAAATTTATGCTATTCGAATTCTTTCAATTTTCTTTTATTTATTTGAACTTTTAGATAAAAATTCAATTTCGAAATTCTCATTATTTTTTTATTTTTATTTTTTATTTCTTTACTCAAGAAAAGATATATAGATATATATAGATATGTTTTTTTTTTGGTTTTGTTAATTTTTTTTATTAAATTTAAATTTTTTTCCATCAACTTTTTTAATTTTTTTTTTAAAGTTTTAAATAGGTATATCAAAAAATTCGTGCTATTTGAATTCTTCCAATTTTCTTTTATTTTTTTTTTCTTATTTTTAGATAAAAATTCAATTTCGAACATCTCATTATTTTTTTATTGTTCTTTTTTAATTTCTTTACTTTAGAAAAAATATATACAAATGTTTTTTAAGTTTTGTGAATTTTTTTTATTAAAAAAAAAAATTAATATGAAAATTATAGAAAAAATGAGCAGTTTGGAATTAAAAACTATTTTTTTTTATTTTTTTTTCTAATATACACATATAATATGGTTCGATGACCGCCATTCTTTAGTACAATCACTAAATAATAAATAAAAAAGAATCCTTTACCGTAATGCTTTATGATCAGCTGTCAATGCGAGTTTGTATTGCAATTTATTAAAAATCCAATCTCGCTTGCGATTTCCGTCTTCCCACCATAGCTCCAGAGGCAACAGGCTTGCTTAGCTAAGCCAACACTTTCCACAATTTCCTAATAAACAAACCAAAAGCAATTGAAGATGCCTCCGGACAAAGTTTGGCACTAAATTCACGCTCTTATTATGATTGTTGTCACAGCGTCATAGTGTGGGCAAGAAGAAGAGTTACAAGATGAAGAAAAAGAAGAAGAAAAAGAGGTGTGTAATAAACATACACAATTTCTAAAGAAGCCCGTCAAAGCTACGCACTCCCCTCTCTGTCACTCTCCCTCTCTCTCTCTCTCTCTCTCTCTCTCTCTCCCTTTCTCTTACCAATTGCCAGCGGCATTTCGCGGCGATCCACCAGCTAAATGTGCACTGCAGCAAGCAATTGGAGCGAGTTGAGGCGTGTAGTCAGGCAGTGTCTTGGAGTTATTACAATTTCTAACGTTACTATTAGCAAAATCGAATTTCCTGATTGCGCGACAAGAGTAAATTCTACAAAAAAAAAAAAAAAAATTCTAAAAAAAAGTTCATAAAATATCCTCGCGACCAACAAATCATTGCATACCGAAATGGCAACACTTAATTGATCGTGCTGTTAATAACGAGACGTTAACGCCCCCAAAGCTAATGAACGCCAATGGCTGCGGTCGAGGCTTTAACTAAGATCGTAATATTTGTAAGCATGCTGGCTGCAAGTTGTTGCTCTTGTAGTTGGTATGCCAAAACGCATTTGTGATAAGTCAAGGTAAAATGGGAAGAAAGAAAACGAATTTGTTGCGTGTTCATGAAAAACAAATGACCACGGGGCGTGTATATAAAGCATAGAAATGCGGCTGAACAACTACTGCGGCGATTGCGTCTGCTGTTGGAGCTTTGGATTCTGGCAAATTGGCAAACAGAAATTTTTTAAAGAGTTGCTGCCACAACTCCCATTCAATTAGAAATTGAGCGCCATAATAAATGCGCTCTGGGAGAGTGGAGCGGAGGTTGGAAGGAAGAGAGAAAAGTAAGCGGAAGAAAGAAGCGGTGATATTCTAAATAAAACGTCTAAAAGCATTAATTTTTACAAAAAAAATTTCGAAAAATATAGCTAATTTTTTTAGAAAGAATAAATTTTTCAATAAAAGGTCTCAAAGTATTTAATTCACAACAAAAAAATTAATACCTTAAATTTGAGTAAATGTTATAGAGACCACAGAAATTTTATATGAAAAAAATAGCATTTTATTAATTTCCCTCTCTCTTTCCCCCCTCTCTTTCCCGCTCTCTTGCTCTCTCTCTCTTTCCCTGTCTCTTTCCCTCTCTCTTTCTCGCTCGCTTTCTCGCTCGCTTTCTCTCTCTCTTTCTCTCTCTCGTTCCCTCTCTCTTTCCCTCCCTCTTTCTCTCTCTCTTTCTCTTTCTCTTTCTCTTTCCCTCTCTCTTTCCCTCTCTATTTCTCTCTCTCTTTCCCTCTCTCTTTCCCTCTCTCTTTTACGCTCGCTTTCTCTCTCTCTATGTTGCTCTATTTGCTTTCTCGCTCAACAAGAATGCTCGCATTGAGGCTTTGCTCCTCTCTTTCCTGTTCTTTCCCTCTCTTGCACTCTCTCCCTTACCTTTTTGCTACTCTCAACAAAAATGTTCGTATTCGTTGAACTATTTATAAACATTAAGGAGGTAGTTATTAGTGCTTGCTACAATGGGATTGGTCGTTGGTTCGAGTCCTAGTAATAACAGCATCTAAGGTTATAGAAAATTAATTAAAAGAGGCAGAGTATATCTAGCCCTCCTAGTGTATTTATAACATGAAATAAAGGCTCCTCAAACAAGTCCACCAACCGTTCGGTGACGGCTTAAAAAAAGCTCTGGGTTCCTCCATAATCTTAGGCACACCACAAATAGCTTCCTCTGGCTCTATGCTGTTGTTATCGTCGGAAAAAATATAGAGAATTTATAGTCTCCCATCACCAATCATGTTCTATATTTTCTCCAGGTAGAATCTCCGGCTGACCCTTCTCTCCAACTTCTAGCATCAAGGTGGACTCTAGAAACTGTCCTAGATCCTTCCCCAACTGCCGCTTATTTGAAACGCTGACGTTATCGTGGGAATGGTTGCCCTTTTTGCGGCAAAAGAAGATGCACTCTGTTTCTGTCCGACCCCTAGAGCTGATGGCCTTCAACACTTTACAGTTAACCGTTGGCACAACAGGATTTTATCGCTTTAGAGGCCATAAAACATACCCCAATTTTTCAGTGCGTGACCGACATAGACGAACTCGAGTAGACAATCATTCTCACGATAAGTGCATCCCACAGTTTCAGCTGCACTGCTCCTCACCGCGCTTGAGTTATTTGCTTTATCGAGTTTCTGCGATCAATGAGCGCTGAAATCAGTTTCTTCTTGACTATCTCACTAGCTGGTGTCGCCACTTTTCATGTTTTGGACCTTTGGTCAACGAACCTGACGTTGGTGATACAGCGCCAGCCTTTCGGTTCGATCTTTTAGCCGGTCCTGACGACTCGCTTACAAAAGATATTAGTCTTTCGATCACAATTCCTTCCGCGATACGGTAACCGAAGCTCCGTTCCGTGGAAGTAAAGCTTCACTTTGCCCTTCCTTCTCATCTTTCGCCAGATTGGACTGTTGATCACAGTTGATTGGTCTCTAAATACTGCTAAAATATATGTTTATATATTTAACTAAAAAAAATTTAGTTAAAATTATACTCACAAGTGTTTATGAACACACACACACATGCGTATAACTTCAATTTCTTACTTCTAGTCGGCCCACCTTGGCGGCAACAGACCAGAGAATTTATTTACCCTTCGGCTTCGACACTTTTCTTTCGCCAAACAAAATTTATATGTTCTCCATGCTGTGCGCCACCAAAAGGCCAACAAAGCAGCTACGCCAATGTTTGGCGAAAAGTAAGGAGTGTTTTTCGGTTTGGTGTAAAATATTCGATGATATTTTATGATATGCGAAGTTTAATGGCAAAAATAAGAAAAAAATTAAATTAAAAAAAAAAAAAACAAAAATATAAAACAAAATACTGGAAAATGCAATGTAAAAAAAGAAAAGAACAAAGCAAAAGATAACTTAAATTTACCATGCAACAACACTCATTGCCACATTGCAACAACTTGTGGACAGTTATAGTGCAACACGTGCAGGCTTTATTCAGGAAAGTTGTTGCCGCCTGTGGCCATTAGAGTTGGAGTGGTGGTGCTGGTGCTGGTGAAGGCGTTAACAGCATGCTGTGCAGACGCGCGTGTACTGACATACATACATAGGCATATACTATGTGCATTTGTATGTACAATTGCGCGATATGTAGTGCAACAATTTGTGGCAAATAACAGTGCGAGAGTTTTTTTTTATTAAAAAAAATACTAAAAAATAGGAATTAGAATTTTTCTTCACTTTTTTTTGCAGCTTTGTATACTAGATTATCTCTATAGTGTATTTCAGATATTTTATACCCTTCATGCATAAAAAAATATTTAAAAAATAATAATTTTCTACAAATACGAAATTATCGTAATAATATCAATTAAACCGTTAAGTGCGTGCATTACAAGTTTTTTCGCATCTGTAATACATGAAGAATATCGATTGCGAGAATTATCGAAATCGGCCGATAACAACTGATAGCTGCCATACAACCAATTTTTCGAAAATGTCTCTTTGGGTAAAAACTCTATTATTAATGTAGCTAAAGCTAAATAATTTGGTATTTCGCATATCTTTTATATAAAGTATATCGATTGCTAAAATTATCGAAATTGGACAATTGCAAGAAATAGCTGTCATACAAATGTTTTTTTTTTAACTTTCTTTTTAATTCACAACACACATATTTGAGTAGCAAGAAGTTTGACCTTTAATATTCCGCACACTAACCCACGAAGAAAGTCGCTAGTGAAAATTATCGAAATCGGACTGTTACTACCGATAACTGTCATACAAATAATTTTTCGAAAATGGCTTTTTGAGTGAAAACTCGCATATTAATGCAGCTAAAGCTATATAATTTGGTATTCCGCATATCTTTTATATAAAGTATATCGATTGCTAAAATTATCGAAATTGAACAATTGCAACAAATAGCTGTCATACAAATGTTTTTTTTAACTTTCTTTTTATTTCACAGCTCACATATTTAGGTGTAAATAGCAAGAAGTTTACCCTTTAATATTCCGCACATTCACCCATGAAGAAAGTCGGTAGTGAAAATTATCGAAATCGGACTGTTACTACCGATAACTGTCAAAATATTTTTTCGAAAATGTCTATTTGGGTAAAAATTCTATTATTTATGTAGCTAAAGCTAAATAATTTGGTATTCCGCATATCTTTCATATAAAAAATATCGATTATTTAAATTATCGAAATCGGACAATTGCAACAAACAGCTGTCATACAAATGTATTTTTAAAAACTTTGTTTTTGGTTCAAAACTTGTACATTTATGTAGTTAGAAGTTTGCAATTTAATATTTCGCACATTTATACTACGAGGAACATCGATAGTGAAAATTATCGAAATCGGACTATTACTACCGATAACTCTCACACAAGTGATTTTTCAAATATGCCCTTTTGGGTCAAAACTCTAACTTTCAAGTATAAGAAATTTTAAAATTTAGTATTTAGTAAACATTTCAAAGGCAGAATAATGACCATGAAACTAATTGAAATTTAACCAATATAAAATTTAGCTACTCAAATATGAGATTTTGTGATCGCTAAAAATTTAATAATTTTTTTTTTTTTTTTTGACCAAAATTATTTTAACTATCATTCAATAGTGATATAAATTCTTTAGCAGGTATTTTCTTTTCCTTTTAGTATACCTTCATTTTCCCCTTTTGTCTACATATAACGCTTTTAGTCAATTCTTCTGCGGTGAAATCGCGTAGGCTCGTTCGCATTTTATTTTATTTTCTAGCATTTCTAACATTTTTAGCACATTTATTCAACTCTCCCCCGTTCGATCCGCTCAAGCACTGCTACAAAACATATACACACATACACCGCTCGGCAGTTTTCTTGCTTCACATTGATTTTTATGTGCGCATGCGCAAATTAAAATGCGCCGCAATCACACAGCTGCGCAACATTACAACGCAGTTTCAACGCCTTGGGGTAGGCAATGATATGCGATGCATATTTCGTGCGCACTTGCGGGTTGAAAAACAAAAATATAGTAAAATTAAAACAAGCTCCTTGCCCACCACCGACACAAACGCCTGCACTCGGTAGGCTTTTATTGCTGTGCGTTTGCCTCGCATTGCGTTGCTATCTTTGCCCGATTTAGTTGCTTTTTTTCCCGCACTCATATTATTGCGTTGGTGCAACATGTTGTACAAATTGCAAACTTTTTCTTATTATTTTTTTTTCCTGTTGTTGTAGTATTTGCGCGCAGGCGCTAACGATTTGTTGAGGTTGTAAATAAAGGAAATTGTTGCATTCAACACGTTGTGATATTGAAAACAGAACGCACAAGCAAGGCAAAAATTATGCGACTGTGTAACAAATGCAGCAACAACAACAACAACAATGCGACAAGCAATATATTTATTAATGCAATCGCCATAACAACAATAACAATTGTGCAAATGGTTATGAGCTTTTATGAAATTTATATGCGCTTACATCTTACATGAGCTGCACACACACACACACATTCATACAAATATATGATTGTCCACACACGTTATTTACTACAATTGCCTGCGCATTCATAGGTATATAAATATATATTCTCTATTGGGACAGTTGTTTTGACCACAGCGTGCGCGCAAGCACATTAGGGAAATTTCAATTACTCTAAAAGCGCGTCCTGAAGCGTCATTGGCTCTGGCTGGCTGTGAAGTTGTGCCACTATGCGCACGAAAGTGGGCCAATTGCTTTTGTGATTGTGTTATTTATTTGATTGCGCGACGATATGTTTGGCAAAAAATAGTTTAATTTTTTATTTTTAGTTAATTTATTCCAAGCTCATAAAGCATAGTCGCTTAAGTCGACTTATTAATTTTTTCTTATTATTATTATTTTTTTTTAATTATTAAATCTATGAAGAACTAATTATTAATTATTATTTTAATTTCTAATTTTTTTTAATTTATTATATTTTTCAATTTCTTTAATTTTATTCTCTTATTATGTTTTATTTTATTCTTTATTTTTTATTTTACAATTTTTTTTTACTTCACTTTATTTTATTTTCACTAACTTTATTTTTTATTAATAGTATGTTTTCTGTTTTGTTCACTTTTCATATTTTTTTTTACTTTTTTTATTTTATTTTGTTTTATTTTAATTTATTTTTAATTTTAGTTAAGTTTTAATTTAGTTTATTTTACTTCATATTATTATTTACTTAACTTTTTTCATTTATTTTATTTTATTTTATTTTATTTTGTATTAACTTAATTTATTTTATTGTATTTTATTTTACTTTAGTTTATTTTATTTTATTTAATTTTATATTATTTTATAATAGTTTATTTTATTTTATTGTATCGTATTTTATTTTATTTTATTTTATTTTATTTTATTTTATTTTATTTTATTTTATTTCATTTATTTCATTTTATTTTATTTTATTTTATTTTATTTTATTTTATTTTATTTTATTTTATTTTATTTTATTTTATTTTATTTTATTTTATTTTATTTTATTTATTTTATTTTATTTTATTTTATTTTATTTTATTTTATTTTATTTTATTTTATTTTATTTTATTTTATTTTATTTTATTTTATTTTATTTTATTTTATTTTATTTTATTTTATTTTATTTTATTTTATTTTATTTTATTTTATTTTATTTTATTTTATTTTATTTTATTTTATTTTATTTTATTTTATTTTATTTTATTTTATTTTATTTTATTTTATTTTATTTTATTTTATTTTATTTTATTTTATTTTATTTTATTTTATTTTATTTTATTTTATTTGATTTTATTTGATTTTATTTGATTTTATTTTATTTTATTTTATTTTATTTTATTTTATTTTATTTTATTTTATTTTATTTTATTTTATTTTATTTTATTTTATTTTATTTTATTTTATTTTATTTTCTTTTGTTTTATTTTATTTTATTTTATTTTATTTTATTTTATTTTATTTTATTTTATTTTATTTTATTTTATTTTATTTTATTTTATTTTATTTTATTTTATTTTATTTTATTTTATTTAATTTAATTTAATTTTATTTTATTTTATTTTATTTTATTTTATTTTATTTAATTTAATTTAATTTAATTTAATTTAATTTTATTTAATTTAATTTAATTTAATTTAATTTAATTTAATTTAATTTTATTTTATTTTTTTATATTATTTTATTTTATTTTATTTTATTTTATTTCATTTTATTTTATTTTATTTTATTTTATTTTATTTTATTTTATTTTATTTTATTTTATTTTATTTTATTTTATTTTATTTTATTTTATTTTATTTTATTTTATTTTATTTTATTTTATTTTATTTTATTTTATTTTATTTTATTTTATTTGATTTTATATTATTTAATTTGATTTTTTCTATTGTATTTATTTTATTTTATTTCAAATAATTTATTTTAATTTTTTTTACGAATTTTTAAGCTCTCATTAGACATGGCTCAGTTGAAGATTGTCGAACAGTCATTCTCTTCTTACTAATTTTGAAACTTTCGTTTATAAATTTATATACGAGCATATCCGATTGATTTTTCTATTGTCATTTGACTTTTAGTACGTCTAAGTTCCTTACAAACTCTCTCTCTCTCTGAACAAATTAAAAATATGTTTCTCTTCTCCCTCATTTCAGGTGGTCCTCTCGGCCTGTTCGTCATATTTCCAGAGCCTTTTTCTGGACCACCCCGAAAAACACCCAATTGTGATATTGAAGGACGTCCGATTAGCCGAACTGAAAACATTAGTCGAATTCATGTATAAGGGCGAAGTTAACGTGCAATATTGTCAGTTGTCGGCTTTGCTCAAAACGGCCGAGTCGTTAAAAGTGAGTACTTGTATAGAAAATATGAGAATAAGAGTCAAATGTTATTCCAGAAATATTGTCTAGAAGTCTCCTTTTCTTAATTAGAGCAACTCTAATTAAATAATTGCCTTTGCCTCTATCTCTCTCTCTCGTGCTCTCCCAGGTTAAGGGCTTAGCCGAGATGACCAATCAGAATACAGCACTCAGAGAGCCAGAACGTGAACCGGATCGCTTGAGACCGCATTCGCAGCCAATCAAGAGCACCTGTGACAGTCCCGTCGACACAACGTTTACGTCCGGGTCAACTACATTGTTAGCCACCTCAGCCGCAAACTTAGCCAACACAAGCACTTCGTCGCCAGCCGCAACAGCCTCCTCTCAGTCTGTCTCAACCTCAACAACCGCCACCTCAGCCTCGACCACAACAGTGTCCGGTAGTGCGACGCCAGTCAGCAGTACAGCCTTTGCCTCAGCGTCATCAGCAACCACACCGACCACGTCCACGTCAAATACAACAACCGGCCTAGCCGGTACAACAACTACGGCATCCACAGCGCAAAAACGTGACGCTAGTGGTGAACGTGGCGGCGGCGGCGGCAGTAGTCCGTCAGCAGCGCCACCCACTAAGCGTCAACAAATGTCACCCGAACGCGACTCTTCACCGCTGCCGCTTGATCTCTATCAGGGACGTGGTGGTGAAATAACCACGGCTGATACGGAATGTGGCGCACATGCCACGAGTGAAGAACGCGATGCGACAGCGCATGCCATTAGCAAAAATAACAACAACACTAGTAGTAAGAATCCGAAGTCCAGTGGTGCGGGTGCAAGCGGTGGTGGCAGCAGCGCCACGCCGGCAACACAACACAACAATGGCGATAACAAGACGACAAGACGACGCGTGGACACGGACGATGAAGAGGATGATGACGACGAGCCACAACAACAACATGGCGCTATCGGTGCGCTCGATTCACCGTTGGGCGTACGCCCAAGTTCGTGCAGCGTACTCGATGTGGTGGAAAAAATCGAAGAGCCCGATAGCTATGACGAAGAAATGGATCTAGATGATGACGTTGACGATAACAGCTCTAACGATGCTATGGGTTTGAATATGAAAATCGGCGCGGCAATTAGCCACACGGCAGCAGCGTTGGCGTTACCCTCACCACTCGGCGGTGGTAGTGGTGGTGGTGGCGGTGATCCGGAATCAGCGCGTTCCACACCCGCTGCAGCGACCAGCTCGGCAGCGTCCGCGTGCGGTGGTCTCATACTCGCCTCGGATCTCACACATCGCGCCACCTCGCGTAGTCCACGCGATGTGAGCACAGCGGTGGGCAGCGAACGACCGGGTAGTAGTGGTGTCTGCGGTTTGCCCTCCACTTCCGCGGCGTGTGCCGGCATGAGTCCCAGCTCATCTGCGGCGGCAGCAGGTAGTGAAGCTTTGGCGGGCGCGTCCGGTTTGGGACCAGTTCAATCGGTGCCGCTGGTGAGTTTACGTGCATTTTTTGAGGTTATATATTATATATATATTTATATTTTTTTTTGTAAAATTTAACGTTTAAAATTTTCTTTTAGTCACTCAAGAAGGAGATCGATTGCAGCGAGGATGACAACAGCAATAGTCGACATATGCATCAGCCGCGTTCAGCGTCGGCGGGTGGCGGTTTGGGTGGGGACTTAGACTATCGTCTCACCACACACGAGTCGGTAAGTGCAGAGAAACCCCTCATTTTTGGCTTATCCGTTTTTTTTATGCATTCATAGCAAGCAAAAAGAAAAAAAATCACAAAACAAAACCAAAAAAAAAAAAACAAAAAAAATATATATATATATGAAAAGTGTTTAGTTTTTCTTTTGTTGACGTTTTCACTCCTGTTCGATTTCGATTATCAAACTCAAATGATACCGTTACATTACCGTTTACTACTTACTACTACTACTACTACTACTACTAAATACTGCATTTATTTCAATATCACCAAGTATTATTCAATTTATATAAATATATATTTATATATTTTTTGCTCTTCGTCGTGTTCTTTGTCTATGAATTTGTTTACCTTATACATAACTACATATCTACGTACAACACGTTTAATTTGTTTTTTTTTTTCATAATTCACTAGGCTAGTCTTTTTATTATTAAAATAAATTGTTGTCGTTAGAAAATATGTATACAAAACAAAAAAAAAACAATATTTATAAAATTTGAAGCGCAAAAGTTGCAACTTTTTAAATACATATAAATAAATAAAACACACATTTTTTTGATTTATGGCCACAACCCAGCAATCCCGAAACCCTTAACGAAATTAAAAAAATTATTTAAAAAAAATTAAAATTAAAAATAAAAATAACTTTAAAAAAATATATTAAAAATTAAAAATTTAAAAAAATGTATTATATTAAAAATAAAAATTAAAAATGTTGATTAAATTAAAAATAAAAATATATATAAAAAAAAAAAAATTAAAAAAAATAAAAAATAGTTAAAGAGTAATAAAAAATCCTTACCAAAATTTAAAAAATTATTAAAAAAAAAAATAAAAATTAAAAATAAATTAAAAAGTATTAAAAATAAAAATATTAAAAGATTATATTATATTAAAAATAAGAATTGAAAATTTTAGTTAAAATTAAAATAAAAGTAAAAATAAAAGTAAAAATAAAAATAAAAATAAAAAAAATAAAAAATAGTTAGAGAAAAATAAAAAACCTTTACCAAAATTTAAAAAAAATTTTTAAAATAGATAAAAGAATATTAAAATGAATAATAAATTAAAAATAAAAATATTCAAAAAATAAATTACATTAAAAATTAAAATTAAAAATTATAACTAAAATAAAAATAAAATATTTCAAGAAAAATAAAAAAATAGCTAAAAATTGGAAACCGTTCACAAAATTAAAAATCATAAAGAATAAAAAAAAAATTGCCAAAAATTTAGTTCTAACCATATTAGTCCGCCATTTTGCCTTTTGCCATTTCCCGCCAAAAAATTGGCATTCAAAATTTGAAAAATTTCAATCTGAAAATCCACCATGAAATTCGTTACGTAAAATTGGCTGGCAAATGTAATAAAATTTCACAAAATTCTTCCAAATTTCCCTTTTGCATTTCCTGCAAAATTTCGCCGTCCCAAAAAGAAAAAACAAACACAAAATCCTGCTTTCGCGTATAAATTTTCCGTTGACATTTTATGTTTGCGATATTGGAGTGTTGCATGTGTTTGCTATATCAAAAATTGTTAAATAAATAACAAATGCTTGGCAAATAAAATTGCACACATATTTAGATACAATTTTATATATTGAATATACATACATACAAACATACACATGCATGCATGCATGTTGTAGCGTAGTGTGTGCCACATGTACATGTATATTTTATTACAATATTTTTAGTTATTTCCCATTTGGCCGCCATTTATATGACCATACACACACATATCTACATCAATGTACATATGTATGTATGTACTATGTAGTTTTTGTTCAAAATTTGTGCACAACTCTCGCTGTTTCCCTTAAAACTGAGAAATATCTCGCTATTTTCTGTTGCCAATTTTTTAATAATTTCGTTTTTTTAGTTTTTATTAATTCGTTGTTAGTTTGAAATATGTTTTTTTATTTAATTTTTTTTATTTAATAAAAATTTTAAAATTTTTTGTAATTTTTTTTTTTGTGTTTTTTATGCATTCTTTTCGCACCTCCATTTGGTGGCAGAGTTTGATTTTGATATTCATTTCCATAAATGTCACGTGTTTTTGTGTGTCCTCAATTTTTGCAATTTCATATACATGCGAGCGTGTGTGAGTGTGTAAATGTTGTACGTAACTTTTTTTTTAATTTGTTTTTTTTTTTTTTTTTGTGTTTTCAAATTTTAATTTTCTCTGCTCTGTTTTCGTTTATTCAGTTTTGCATTTTATTAGATTAGCAGGCGACATATAGAAATATACAATATATAGATACAAATACATACAAACGTACAGACGAAAGTGCAGATCTCTAAGAGCCCTCTTCTTCCTCGTATATTTCCATCATCCCATCAGTTTCGTGTTATGATTTATGTAACATATGGTCCATGTAGTCATATGTACATACTTATATACTTACATAGATTTTTAGCCAATATTATTTATATATATAAGCTTCATTTTATCTGCTATATTTACTCAAAATTTCTGCTGTTTCACTGTTATTTGAAATTCTGTGAAATTAATATTTTTTTGCATAATTTCTTTAAAAAAATTAATTTTAATTTGAGAAAAATTTAAAATAAAAAAAATAAAATAATTTATTATATAAAATTTAAAAGACTTTTAGAGTCTTAAATTTTAAAGTTCCTAATTTTGTGAAAAAAAATTTGTATTTCACAAAAAAAAATTTCTATAAAAAATCTAAAATTAAAAATAATAATTTTAAAGCAATTCTTTAAGCTCTTCTAACGAGTTTATTTGATTATTAATTATAAAAATATAATTTTTATTTTTTTTACATAGTTTTAAATAAGAAACTGTTAAAAATAATTTTATTCAAATGCCAAAAAATTAGACACTACATTTTAGTGTATCAATTATTCAAATAATTTCATTTTTAATTCACTATAAATTTTTTTAGTTAACAAATCGAAAAAAACGGAAATTTTAAAAGTAGACATTGTTGTCTTAAAAAATATCTTAAATTTCCACAGCTAAATCAATTTCTAATTTTTTTTGCATAATTTTAGGCGCCCATCTGTTATTAAATTATGAAAAATACATTTAAAATATTCTTAAACTAAAATTCTTATACTCTCTTCAACTCTTTTATATTGAAAAAATGCTATAACATTTTCCAGTGTCAAGCCTGGCTTCATTGTTGCCTTTGTAACTTCTTGAACTTCGGTTCCCTAAGAGGGTTGTGTGGATTTTTAAGCAATTTCCCTTGCATACTTTTGGGCGTATAGTTCTCATTGCTCACAGTTAAAGCAGCCGTGAAGTTCTCATATGATTTATACCACAAAACTTGACCACTTGGCTTCCTAGTGATTCCGCTTAAGATTCTCTAATGAACCTCATTAGATCCAAGACTTTGATGACGGTTATCTTCCATATATTTTACGAAAGTAGGGTCGCGAAATTTCGGAGCCTAGCCCTGCACAAAGCAGTATAGTCACATAAAAAATGGATAATCATTTCCTCCTCTTCATCATTCTTGCACCTTCTACAACATCTCTTGTTAATCCATTTCGACCAGGTGTGGGTGAATTAGCGGCAGGTTGTAGTATCATTCCACCTTGATGCTGCTTGTTCATATGTAAATTCCGTGAGAAGCAGTTTTTATTGCTGTCTGACTGTCGCTGAAAATGAAGATATCCTTATCTTTAAAGCTGGGTCTGATTTGCATCGCTACCTCCATGACAATAGATATATCCGCCGGAAAAGTAATGTCTGAAAGAGACTTCCATAGGAGGGTTCCTTCCGGTGACTCTCCCCGTCGGATCGGATCCATCGGTGCATATTTTCAGGCTCTCACCTGGAGTGTGGTAATCGTCTACATGAGTATATATATGAGTATATGTATGTAGGTATGTATGGATGTATGTATGTATGTATGTATGTATGTATGTATGTATGTATGTATGTTGCGTCTGTCTTTCTTAATGCGTTTACAAACAATTTCCTGTTTTTTTTTTCGGTGATTTTTCTCTAACCACAAATGGCAAAAATACGCATAGAACTCGTTTATGACTAAACTGTTGTTGTTGTTGGTTAATTCCTATCGCTAAGGAGCAGGCGAAGCTAAGTTATGTCTTCGGAATGATCTAACCGCGGTAGTTCTATGAGACAAGCTGTTTCGACGGGTTGGCACCACAGTGAGAAGAGAGTTCAATGAGAGTTGTTTAGGGAGTTCAAGAGGGTTTCATTAGTCTCCAGAGTCTGTATGCGTTAAAAAATCATTATAAATCCAACCTCGCCTGGACATCGGAAAGTCAGCTGACCATTCAAACATCAGAACGGTTACCTCGGAACCATCGCTTAAGGTGGTGTTGATGCCGGTATCCTCACATTTACCAAAGGCAGAAAGTGAAAGTGCGATCAGCCCTTGAAAAGACTATGGCCGAAGCGATTCATGTCTTTAGGATCTAGCTTCCATAAGGAAACAAAAATAATAAACTTGGATGTGGAGGTTTTATGAAACATAATAACTCAAAGAGGAGCACAATGAACTTACTAAATGGTCAATGGTGCGACCGCTCATGATCAGTTCCTCAACCTCCCTATTTCAATCAACCAACCAACCAATAACTCAAAGAGTTCGATACTGATGAAACTGCTTTATTAAGGACTTGACAAACCTCAGATGGAATCATCAGCCATCAGTTTTTGCCATGATTTCTTAAATCATTTTCCGCTCTTCCAGCTCTTCGTATTCACATATTTAAGCGTGTTTTTTCTGTCTGCATTTCCGTCTCTCATTGCCCTTGTATTTAGAGGCTAGTGGAGTGCTCTCAGAGCGTTGAAACGAGAGTAGGGTAGATACCTTCCCAAGCCTCATCAAGAGATATTTAACGGCAACCCGGAGTTGAAGTAGACTAACCGAAAATTGTGAGCTACTATATAATATAAATTTAAATTAAAATATTATAGAATAAAATTAAATTATATAACTTAAATTAAAATAAAATAAAATTATATATACAATATTATAAAATAAAGTAAACTAAATAAATAAAAAAAATGTAATAAAAAAAATAAATAAATTTAATTAACATGATAAAAATTAAAAAACTTTAATAAAATTTTATAACATTAAATTAGCCTAAATAATGTAAATTAAATTAAAATAACATAAAATAAAACTAAAACAAACTTAATAAAATAAAATTTCATAAAATTTAATAAAATAAAACTACTCTAAATAATATATGTTAAAATAAAATCAAATTAAACAAAATAAATTAAAATAAAATATTATAAAATGAAATTAAAATAAAATGTAATAAAATTTCATAAAATAAAATTAAACTAAATATTATAAATTAAAATAAAATAATATAAAATCAAATTAAAATGATTTGAAAAACAGTTACTTGAAAACTATCCTCACTTCATCACCCGTTTTTGGTATTAATCTCACCACGAATCAATCAAAAAACTACGCATCGAAATTTATCACTGTTATCAACTGTACTTTTTCATGAAAATATACCGTGAAATTTCAGCAAATTTATGTATTTATTTTCTCATTTCGGTTTGCAATGAAACCAGAGTTGTAAGTCTACCGAAACAAACCAAGGAAAAATGCTACAACAATGCACGCGCTAACGTGGGTTGAGCAAAGAACGCCGCAGGCGAATACTTTCCTCACAAAAAAATTGAAAAAAATTAAAAAAAAAAATAAAGAAATACAAAATAAATTTGCTAATACTCATTCCACGTGCATTTCTTTCTTTCTTCTTTTCGTTGCTTTTTGGCAAACTCTTTCCCTACACTTTGCGCACATATTTTTGCCACTTGTGACTAGAGGAAAATGACAAAAAAACAAAAAAAAAGCGTAAAAACGTGAAAGTGTTCGTAAAATAAATGGTGGAGTAACGAGATATCATGTTGAAAAATGAGCAAAATTTTAATGACGGAAACAGAAAAAGGGAAAAGAAAATTGCTGAAAGAAAATATTGTGCAAAACACAACAAAATAAAATTAAAAAGTGAAATCAAAAAAGAGAAGCGCAAACAGAGCAAACGCACTTCAAATCACAGAAACGCTTGACGAATTCCGTTACGGCATACAACCGTACGTATGTACTCGCTGCCATGCTCAGCCATGGAGGAATATATGTAGGTATGTTGCAATATTACTGCATACATGGGAACAGTTGTGTGGGGCAGCTAGCCAAAGAGGCTTAAAAACTAAACACGCTTTTTGTTGACTCTTTTTTTTTTAGAAGCATGAAGAAAAAATCTGCAACATCCATCCAAAGGTAGCAACAATTCCCATTGAATCTGTATGTTATGGCAGTATGTATGGGCGTATACAAAAAATATTATACGAGTATAAGGCACAACAAATACAAAAATTTACTGCCACTTTCGTATTTTTACTTTAAAAAGATTTATTTTAGTCATAGATTCAAAAAAAATTATTAAAATAAAATAAATTTAAATAAAATGAATTAAATAAATCAAAACGAAAAAAAAATAAAAGAAAATAATTAAAAAAATATGGTAAAATTTAGTTAAATTTAAATGAAATAAAATAAAATAAAAAATAAAATAATATAAATTAAATAAAATAAAATTAAACAAAATAAAAAAGTAAAATAAAAATAAATAAATAAAATTAAACATTATATAATATCAACTAAAATAGAATATTTTAAAATAAAGTTAAACTATATAATATAAATTTAAATTAAAATATTATAAAATAAAATTAAATTGTATAACTTAAATTAAAATAAAATGTTATACAATAAAATTAAATTATATAATATTACTTAAAATACAATAATGTAAAATAAAATTAAACTATATAATATAAATTAAAATAAAATAAAATTATATAATATAAATTAAAATACAATATTATAAAATAAAGTAAATCAAATAGCATAAATAAAAAAATGTAATAAAAAAAATAAATTTAATTAACAGATAAAAATTAAAAAAATTTAATAAAATTTTATAACATAAAATTAGCCTAAATAATGTTAATTAAATTAAAATAACATAAAATAAAATTAAATTAATAATATATATTAAAATAAAATCAAATTAAACTAACTTAATAAAATAAAATTTCGTAAAATTTAATAAAATAAAATTACACTAAATAATATATAGTAAAATAAAATCAGATGAAACCAAATAAATGTAAATAAAAAAATATAAAATGAAATTAAAATAAAATGTAATAAAATTTCATAAAATAAAATTAAACTAACTAATATAAATTAATTTAAAATAATATAAAATAAAACTAAATAATACATATTAAAATAAAATAATATAAAATGAAATTAAAATAAAATGTAATAAAATTTCATAAAATAAAATTAAATTAAATACTATAAATTAAAATAAAACCGAATTAAACAAAATAAAATAAAAATTAAATGTAATAAAATTGCATAAAATAGAATTAAACTAAATTATTAAAAATTAAAATAAAATTATATAACAAAAAACCAAAGCTAAATTATTTTTGTAGAATTTATAAATATATATATATGTATACATATATATGAATGTCCGTATATCTGTATTTCACAAATACCAGTGTGAAAGTATTTACATATGTAGTTGTTAATAAAAAAAATTTATTAAAATTAAAATAACGTTCGAAATATGCTAGATACCAGCTTTTAGTTGAAATAGATTTAATATTCTGCTTTCCTCTAAAACAAAAAAATGTAATATAATTAATTTTTTAGGATAAAAAAATTAGAATAGCAAATATTTTTTCAAATTTTTGTATGCTAAAAAATTTCTATTAATATTATTATATTTTCTTTTTTTAATCAAATTGCTTTAGGTTTTGACAATTATTTCTTTTTATATTTATTTTTTACAAAACTTACAAATTGCCCTTAACTCATGCCGAAGAGTTCTGTCCACAATAGTGAAGGAAAAACTAATTTCTTTATAAATATAAACAAATAAATCTTTAAATATTAAACGAGCAAAATATTTCTAACATATTATTGTGCTCGATAAATTGTTTTGAAAAAAAATATTAAATTTGATCTCAAATGTTTTTTTTTTTAATTTGTTTATTTTATATTTCATTTATTTAATTTTTACAAACTGTATTTTTTTAATTTAACATAAATTTAAATTTACGAAACTTAATGTTTTTCATTAAACATTTTTTTTATCTCCAACAACCTCACTGAGTTACCCTCTCTAACACTACAGCGTCATAGCCTGCTGTTATGGTACATACAGTCGACTGCTCTTCAAACATTTATGTTATATTAACATTTGTAGGCACTGCAAGCAGCATTTTGTGTACAGAACCTTCGCTCACTGATTTCTCATTAAAGCAGCATACCTTTAGGCGTTGTCTGAAAGTCAGTGTTGAGTTTGAGCTTTACTGCATTTAACAATGAATATTTGTGCTAAGAAATGCAATTTCTCAATGCACATTTTTGTTAAATTTTATTGTCATGAGCACTGAGGGCGCTGAGTTTTTCAAAATTTCAAATTTATTTTACATACTAATTTTTTGTGACCATTCTCTACCCAAAATATAACTATTACTTTACACTGGCAACATTTTCAATGCACTCGAGCGAACTGTTAATATTAATACTCTTTTTCTATCATATATATTTCTACATTGTGAGTATTTGTCAAATACCTACATATGTACGTATTGTATATACGCGCATATGCATATACATATATATGTATATATATACTCGCAAAATTTTGCTCTCTATCCTTATCTTCTTACATTTATTTTTTATGTTATATTTATTTCTTCTGTTATTTAGTGATTTTATTTGTTTAATGATTTTTAATTTCCTCCCTTTAGTTGCGTTTCAATCAACATATTTTTATCTTATTCTACATATCTACATGAATGTCATTTTCTCTCCTTTTATAGAGTGAAGTGATTGTATTTACATATACCTATTTATATATAAATATATATGTATATATTTATATATATACGCAGTATACGTATACAACATATAAAAATGCTTTACACAACAGTATGTACGTACATACATACGTTAATTTGTAAATTGTGTATCGAAGAAGTGCCCAAGCTGCAAAGAGTGGTACAAACTGCCATATTTAGTAACATATTTTCACATATTCATGAGTGCTTCTGTCGAAAGCTTGATTTTGAGTGTGTGGGACACAGTGGTGTATGCTTCATTAAAAAATTTACAAAATAATATTTTATTTTCAAAACACTTCTTTTTTAAATATAATATCAAAAGCGAAACTTATATTTTTTAAATAACAATAATAAAAAAATTAAAATAAAAAATTTAAAAAATATAAATTTCGTAACAAAAATGTTATTTATGTGGAAAATATATATTTTAATTTTCATTGATTTCACAATAAACAATTTTTATTCGAAGTTTCACCAACGCTGACACACTGTGCTCTTGAAAATTTCTCCCCTTCTTTTATATCAACATAAGTGCTATTGAGTTTGAGTGAAAGTGTTGTTTTTGTGTTTGTGTGCAAAAGAAACGAAAAAAAAATATTGCAAAAATTAATAGAATTATTTTGCTTTTGGCATTGCACATTTTTTGGTTACTTTTTGGCAGGTGTTTCTTGCGACATACTCCTATTATATAATATGTACATATATATGTACATATGTCCTGCTGCATTTGTATATGCTTTGGGTTTTGGATTCTTTTCATGACTTTCTTTTATAATTCTCTACATATGTATTTATGTATGTACATATATATGTAGATATTTGTGTATGCATGAGGGTATGTACATATGTATTGTGTGGTTTCAATTTACAGGTGTGCTTTGATGTTGCAGTTTTTTCTCGTTCAATCTGGCAAATGCATTTCATTTCGATTTGTTTACCAAGATAATGGACGAAAATTTTCGCGAATGGACTGATGTTTTTGTTTTTAAAATAAATTAATTTTTTGACAAAAAAAAATTATTTTAAAAAGTTGCATTAAATTGCAAGCCCTAAAGCAGCTGATAATTGAGGTGGCTGCAACTTACTTAACATAAGTATGTTTCCTTCATGTTATAGGGTTTTAATTAATTTGCCAGATTTTGGGCTGCAGTTGTGGGCAGATAAATAATATATTATAATTACTTTTTAATGACAAATCTCAATTAACGACCACTTTTTTCTTAAAAAGAAGTCCGAAGATAGTATAGTGCATTTGACTGGAAATCTATAGCATACTTTTTGGCTGGGAATAATTCAAATCCATTTTTTTTATTAAAAGAAAAATAAATTTACTTCAAAATTTTCAAATTAATTGTTTCAGTAATTTGTTGGCTATTAGAATTTGCTTTATGATTAATATTCATAATTTTTTAAGTATTACAAAATTTTTGAAACTGTTTGTTTTTGTTTAGAAAGTTTTTATATTTGTCTTCAATTTTTTTCATACTTTTTCGCTCGCAAAAGTTGCTTCGCTTGATATTTACATAGAATTTTGTTACCAAAAATGAATTTTGCGCCAAAAAAACATTTTTTCAAGCTGGTCTCAATTTTTTAGTTTTTTGACCTCCGGATTCCGAAATTTTTTAAGCACTCCTTGAGCAAAAATGTTAATTATGTTTTCAAAAATTGTTTTAATTATTTTTTGTTGCTCTAAATGTTTGAATTTCAATCGCTAAAATTTATGATAAAAGAATTCCATTTTTCTTTTGTTGCATAGTTTTTGGCTCAGCATGACTGATATGGAAAAAACGCCTTAACATAAAAAGAGCGTACCTTATGCTCTCTGATATTAAGTATAACACATTTATATTATTAGCGATTTTTTAGAAAATTCATTTTTCAAAAAATTGTAGCATACTTTTAGGCACCAACGGACATGAATCATAAATTTCAACTTAGAAATTTGATAAATTAATTTTTTATATACGCTAAAGGGAAAATTTATTAACAAAATATTTTTTCCCATTAAATCTTTTGGAAAATTTCTTTTTATGAATTAAATTGTGGTACTTTACACAACCTATACACCATACAAAGAAATCTTCTTGTTTATAACCAACCATTCAAGTAGGTACATTTCACATGGGAGTTAACTACCAGCTTGTCACTTTTTCAATAAAATAGCCAACAATGACGCATATATTAATACAGAGAGGACTTTAAATAATGAAAAAATCATTAAATGAAATAACAGTACCCATAATATCATGACAATGGAGAAAAGAAAATGGAAAAGTGACAAAAATGTAAAATATTAAATCGAAGAAAAAGAACTGGACAGCTCATACAATAAAGTAAAAGAAAGATATTTGTATGTATATAGGTATGTATATGTGTATATATGTGTGTGGATGTTTGTATGAAAATATTTTCACGTGAATGCGCATATTTTGGTTACATCTGATACATGCGAAACCTATTGTGTTCGTCAAAAGTTGATTTTTATATTGTACAACCACCCAAGCACCCACAGGCAACAAACAAACGATTGCCCCTACAAGTAGGCTATCACACAATTCAACTCCCTTTTTATAGATATGTGTGTAATATATGAAATTCTCACACAGCTTAAATGGACTTTACTTCAATTTTCCCTTGGTCCATACCTTCGTTAGTGAGTCCTTCACGCTACTATCGCCTTTCCCTTACTTACACTTTCGATGCGCAATATCAATTTACAGTTTTAAGTACTTTCATAACTTTTGTATTTCCTCATTTCGTACGTACTCTTCAACGTCACTAGAGTTTACACTCACTCGCCCATTTGGAGAAGAACTCCCCCCTCTCCGTTAGCAGCGCTCATTTGTGTTGAGCAGTGTATATCTCTTGCGGAAAGCAGGCTTGCTTTCAAAACACACAAAAAAACAAATAAAGCATGTTGCAACTGTATGTTAAAAAAAAAGTTCAAAATTACGTTTTTCAATATTTTTAAAATGAAACATTGCATATTTTTTATATTGTTTTTTATTTTCATTTTTATTTTAATTTTGCGTGAAGTGCTGACAATGTCCTTCTGTCCTCACACGCCAAGCATATGTACGCATACGCGCATATTAACTGCATATATATATGTCTATGTAATATATGTAAATATATATATATGTTATCTACACCGTTATTGCGCCAAAAATAAGCTAAAACATAGCGAAATGAAATGTGAAAAAAGCCATTCTTTTTGTGTTTTTTTAGTTGCTTTCCCTCATTTTGCTTTTCCCACTTTCATGGCTTGCCACCATTGTCTCTTTTGCCCGCGGGGTATCAAGCTGCCGTGTCGACTCGTTTCGTTAGCACACACATGCTCATGTGTATGTATGAGAAATTTGGTGACATGCAACATGCATGTTGCAAGCATTTTTCATCATCAGCTGCGCTCATTCTCAGAGTCGGCGAAAAAAAGAAATAATTATCACAAATTCATATAAATCCACAAATGCTTGTGCATAGATATTTAATAAGACGCGTTTGCTGCAGCAAAGGAAATTTTTGAGATAAAATTGAGATAAAATTTGATAAAACAAAATAAAATAAAATGAAATGAAATAAAATAAAATAAAATAATATAAAATAAAATAAAATGAAATGAAATAAAATAAAATAATATAAAATAAAATAAAATAAAATAAAATAAAATAAAATAAAATAAAATAAAATAAAATAAAATAAAATAAAATAAAATAAAATAAAATAAAATAAAATAAAATAAAATAAAATAAAATAAAATAAAATAAAATAAAATAAAATAAAATAAAATAAAATAAAATAAAATAAAATAAAATAAAATAAAATAAAATAAAATAAAATAAAATAAAATAAAATAAAATAAAATAAAATAAAATAAAATAAAATAAAATAAAATAAAATAAAATAAAATAAAATAAAATAAAATAAAATAAAATAAAATAAAATAAAATGAAATGAAATGAAATGAAATGAAATGAAATGAAATGAAATGAAATGAAATGAAATGAAATGAAATGAAATGAAATGAAATGAAATGAAATGAAATGAAATGAAATGAAATGAAATGAAATGAAATGAAATGAAATGAAATGAAATGAAATGAAATGAAATGAAATGAAATGAAATGAAATGAAATGAAATGAAATGAAATGAAATGAAATGAAATGAAATGAAATGAAATGAAATGAAATGAAATGAAATGAAATGAAATGAAATGCAATGAAATGAAATGAAATGAAATGAAATGAAATGAAATGAAATGAAATGAAATGAAATGAAATGAAATGAAATGAAATGAAATGAAATAAAAAAAAAAAATAAAATGAAATGAATTGAAATAAAGAGATTTGATGGAAATGAAAAAAATTAAATTAAAATTATTTTTATTAAAAAATGTGAGCAAAATATTTTAAAATTGTATAAAGCATAAAAAATATTAAATGCAATGAGAAAACATCATTAGAAAAATTAAGATAAAAACATAAATAAATGAATTTAATATTATTAAAATTAACTTAATTACATAATAAATTAGGTAAAATAAAAGCGAAATAAATCAAGAAAGCAGAGCTGTCTTCGGCCCTGCCGTATTCATGGCCATTTCAAATTTATGGTATTTCTTTTTAGTGTAAAATATTAGTTCTGATGTCTGAAAAGTTTTTTGGAGTGGGCTATATGGTGAAGTTTCAATAACTTCCGGTGTCAATGTCTATTCGTTTTTATCTATGACCCAAATAAGCAATCTGAAAAATCGGTGCGATATATGTTTATCTAGTACAGCTGTATAACAAGTTTGGTTGAAACACCTCTAAAACTAAGGGACTGTGCAAACAGACGGGCAGACGGACATGACTAAATCATCTCAGCTCAGCCCTCTGATTATATCGGCATAAGTTTTGATGGGTCTCCTCTTCTCGTTCTTATTATTATATACTTCTTACCAAAGTCAGTACACCATTTCGAGTACATTAAAGGTAAATTAATTTAAAATATTATTAAATAATCAGACAGAACTGCCACAAATTTTTTTTTTAATCAAGCATATATTTATGATGCAAAAGGAGGCATCTTACCACAAAACTCTGTTTTAAATTTCCAAAAATCGAGTTGAATATCTTAAAAAAAGTTTATATCCCTTAAACTCCATATTCAAAGATTAGTTTTGTGGCCGCAAGGGTAACAGTTCAGTGCATGCAATACCATTTAATGCAACTCTCAACAACCTTCATCCTGCAGCCTACGCGGTTTAGCAAACAATGCACAAGAAAAAATTACTAATGAGTAGTGAAAAGCGTTGAACTTCACGCACTAGGACACACAACTAAACTGCTAATGCTTGTCAATGCCAGACAGACACCTCAAACCAAGACTACAGTAACGAAAAAATATTAAAAACGTACAAAAAAATAAATTAATCACAAAATATATAGAAACAAAGTGAACGAAGAAAAAATTGCTTTTGCATATTAGAAATTGCGAAAAAAAGCTGTGTGCAAAATGATGCGTTCGAGTGCAGGCGACTGACTGTCTAATGGCTGCCTGCTGTAAAGGAGTGAAATATAAATGAACATATATACATACATATATATGGATGTGTGCATTTGTGTTTATGCTGCAAAAACGGAGGCCTCCAAAATGTTTGTGAAAAAAAATGGAAAAAATACTAATGTAATCGCTGCCTACAGACTTTATTTTATATTTTTTGTTGTGTGCATTTAGGCGCGTCTGCGCTACGATCACACTCCTGCCAAGCATCGATTGCTTTGACGTTTATTTTAATTAGTTCTTTAAACGTTGTCTGCAACTCTAACGGTGCGTTGCAATCTCTGATAGCACGACACGCACACCAATACATAGTGAACACACACAGCTATACTTACATATGTATATATGTACTGTACTGAAAGTGGGTAGATAGACTGCAGTTTGTATATGTGTACAAATCTGCGCTCGATTATAATCATAAAAAGTAAATAAAATGCCACAAAAATCAAGTGATAAAAAATCTGTTGCATACAAATCACAAAAAAGGCAAAATACACAGTGAGTGTGCACTACAGCAGCAGTCGGAAGACGCAGCGAAACGGCACAAATGAAAGGGAAAAGCCAAAGGGAAACGAAACATTCAAAAAAAATGCTACAATGAAGCTTCAAGCTCCGGAGAGTATGAGTGAAAATGTGTAGAGTTTCGCACACAAAAAAAGAAAATGAAAATGGTAAAAAAAAAATAAAATAAAAAATAAAATATGAAATAAAATAAAGGAAGAATTAATAATAAAAGCCCACTCGCGCGCCGAAACAAACAAAACAGCCCAAAAAGAAAAAATATAAAATTAAACTCATAGTAAAATAAACAAAAAACTCGTAAAGCGGCAAGCGCAAGGAAGAACGCAAATAAAAAGCGACCATAACAAAAAGCGCAACACAACGCCGCAAAGTATGCAACGAGGCAAGTGCTAAAACACATTGCAGTGCACTGTGTAGGCAGAAGAAGTAGATGTAGCAGTAGCAGCAGCAGCGGCAACAAGAACAACAATGACTGCAACAATAAGAGTGTAGGCGGCAGAAGTAGCAGTAGCAACAACAACAACAACAACAACAACTATAATGATTACAGTAGCAGTAGCTCCAGCTTCAGCTCGCACTTGACAATGCCAGTCTCTGCCCTCGCATTGGCATTGAAAAATTGCAGCAGCTTACATACATACAAAACTGCGCCTGCAGGCAAGCATTAATTTTTTTCTTTTGCAAGTGACGCATATAGCGGCATGTCTTCTTTCAAGTATGTGTGTGTGTGTGTGTGTGTGTGTGCCGTGCCGTGTTATGGGCTTAGCATTTTTGCCTTTCATTGTGCGTTTTCATGATGAGACGATGCCTCTTCACCACTCTTTCTACCCGCTTCGCTTGCTGAATTTATTGCGTGTACAAAAAGAAGAATTAAAAAATTTCAAATTTTTTCTTTGTTTATTTTTTGGATTTACTGAAGTTTAGTATGGCTCTTACTTGTTGTTTTATTTTCGGATTTTCACTAGCAGATGCAGTGGCTGCTCTATAGAGATCCGATTCATATACAAGTAATTTTGAAACGAGTAATCGGTTTTAATAAACGTATACAATTTTTATTTATTTAGATATTTTTGGCTTTGCTCTGATTACTTACTATTGCTATACACATCATTTGTTTTGTCTGCTATCATCTGAAGCCTTTGAAGATTTATCTAGTCTGGTAGGCATCGTAGGCTTATAGTCTGTTGAATACAATATAAAGTGGAATCGTGGTTAATAAGTCACAAATCACAAAATGTATCAAAAATGAAACATGAAGCACAAAACACGAAACAAAAACATAAAATTTTACATACAAAATGAAACTGAAAATATACAATTTTTGAAAACATAAAACATAAAACATAAAACATAAAACATAAAACATAAAACATAAAACATAAAACATAAAACATAAAACATAAAACATAAAACATAAAACATAAAACATAAAACATAAAACATAAAACATAAAACATAAAACATAAAACATAAAACATAAAACATAAAACATAAAACATAAAACATAAAACATAAAACATAAAACATAAAACATAAAACATAAAACATAAAACATAAAACATAAAACATAAAACATAAAACATAAAACATAAAACATAAAACATAAAACATAAAACATAAAACATAAAACATAAAACATAAAACATAAAACATAAAACATAAAACATAAAACATAAAACATAAAACATAAAACATAAAACATAAAACATAAAACATAAAACATAAAACATAAAACATAAAACATAAAACATAAAACATAAAACATAAAACATAAAACATAAAACATAAAACATAAAACATAAAACATAAAACATAAAACATAAAACATAAAACATAAAACATAAAACATAAAACATAAAACATAAAACATAAAACATAAAACATAAAACATAAAACATAAAACATAAAACATAAAACATAAAACATAAAACATAAAACATAAAACATAAAACATAAAACATAAAACATAAAACATAAAACATAAAACATAAAACATAAAACATAAAACATAAAACATAAAACATAAAACATAAAACATAAAACGTAAAACGTAAAACGTAAAACATAAAACATAAAATATAAAACATAAAACATAAAACATAAAACATAAAACATACAAAAATTGCAAATAAATTTCTTCATAATCCAAACTCTTTGAAACTATTTTTCATTACATTTTATTTCCGCACTCCCCCGCGCCATTCTACAATTTTTCATCTACCCTCATCGATAAGTAATTCAATTAAGCTTTGACTAGAAAAGTCAACAAGTAAATTGTCGCCTGAAAATTAATCAACGCAAGCCACCTTCGCCCAAGCTCACCTGTCTGTACGTAGAGACACACGATGAGATTAAAATTAAAAAGTACTCGGGGGGGGAAGTGGATGAATAAGAGCAGAAAAAGCAGCAAAACTAAACTTCATTGCCTTAGTGCTTTCTAAAAAGATTGTGGAAGTATCAAAAAATGCTATAGATGAGTCAAGGCAGCAGCTGACTTCCGTGAGGATGCGTTAGATTTTTTTTCAAAAAAAAATTTACATTAAGAAATTATATTTTTAGCAAGTAAAAAGGAAGCAATAAAAGTAAAAAGAAAAAGAAGAAATCACAGACTTTGAAGTGGCTGAAGATAGTTATACAAAAATGTGCTTGACTTAACCAAACTTTCCTTTTAAGGAGCCTGTTCTTCTTTTTCTTTTTTTTTCTTTGTAAATCCAGAGAAGGTTTTTGGTGGAAATGATAGGGAAGATTTTAAGGAAAACTAAGCAAAAAACCTGAGTGCATTTTCTGATAATTTTTTCATATACACAGCGAACACACTCGCATCATGCGCTGTTGCTGGCATACTCAGCAAAGTCAGGTTGGTTCGACACACAAAATGGGGCGCAAATAACAGTTCTGATTCAAGAAAGCGCTGCAATCAAAAATAAGTTTCTCAACTTGACATTTTCCCAAGAAAACGTAGAAGACAGCTCAGTACTTGCTCAGACAGACAAATCGATATTCTATTATTACTCAGACCATTTAATACCCAAAGCGGCAGACAAATATAAGTAGCCCAACATTAAACTGCCTGTTACATGCCAGCACAAACCACCACACACACATGTATATATATTTATATATATATGTAAATGAAAGTATTCAAAGGAGTACCAGCCTCCTTATAGACTGGGTTCAAATCGAAGGATCTACATTAGCTGAAATGACAAAGACATGTGGAGCGGTAAGTGGTGGGTAAAAGTTTAAACGTAGCTCAGACCAAACGTCGTCGCAGCAGCGCAGTTGGCGTGTTGGTAAACGAGCAGTGCTGTCATAATGCATGTAAATACGCACAGTAAACGTCTTATTCAAATAAAAATGAGTATATTTTTGGCAATTGCGTGCAATACTCAGTCATCTGCACGAACTCAGCTTCCTTTTTGAACTTTTCTGCTGCCTTTCACTGTGTTGGCGTGCCTTTTTTGGTCAAATAGTGAGTTCATGGCAATAAAACGCGAGTAAGTTGAAAACAGTACCCACACACACGCACCCAAATATTCATATACATATTTTCAGTTATAAACGAATAAATCGCATTTGTTTAATTTCGACTCTCTCTCTCTCTCTTTCTTTGTCATAATGCACACAAAATTCCCAACTACCGACTGCCCTTCACCACTCACTTGCTCACCGCTTGATTGCTGTGTGCGCCTGTTGGTATGCAACAAAATTTTGTGCAAATGTTTGCGTAAGTGTCCTTTTGGCATAATTGCCTGCCAGCCCAACTGTCGTACGGTCGGCATGCGTATGTGGGAGAGTATGTGTATGAATTTTTTTTTTTTTTTGGAGTGTGTCTGTATGCGTGAGCAGTTCACTGCACTCGTTGGACGTGCATTGAACTTGTAAATTTAGCAGCGACTTGTATTATTGTTTGTATATCACTTACTCTGTGCACAGACATGTCTACATAATACTTCGTGTGTATTTGTGTGTGTGTGTGTTTGTATTTTCCTTGCGTGTCACTGCATTGCGTTCGGTTGCTTTTATCATCTCAGCGGCGTTTGCCTAATATTTCGCCGCCTGCGTTGTATATGCAATTTTTTCTTCTACTCCTCCTTCTTGCTCCTCCTTTTTCTGTCAAATATCATTACAGTGGATGTTTACACAATTTTCGTAGGATTTTCGTTTTTTTGTTTGGGTTTTCTTTTTCTTTTTTTTGTTGTTGTTTATTTGTTTGGCGTCTGCTAGAGGTTTTTGACATTGCCAGCGATTATGTGGAATATCTTTAAGTAAATATTACCTTTATGTATAGATTTTTATGTGTGCGCCGGCATCTGAGCGAGTTCAATGATACTGTTATTTTTCCATTCATTGCTGGCATGCAACAAGTGGCGCTGAGGGCATATATGAAGAAAATTTAAGCGTGAAGAAAACTGTCTGCAAATTGGCTCTTAGCGATAATTGAATTTTAGGCATGATTTTGAGATAACAACTTGTAACGATAACAGATTTATGGAAAATTCAAGGTTTCGATTTTCGGTTTTACTCTTTCTACTACTTTCTACTGTCCCTTTTCTAGCAGTGCTAAGTATGAGAATACTGAATTTCATATTCTCAGCTGCCTGATTGCAAGAGTTTTGAAGTTTGTTTTCAAAAAATTAATTCTAAGGCAGCAATATTTTACAGTTTTTTGATTTTTATAATTTTCACTGTCGAAATTCTGCATTTGATATGCATACGAAACATCAAATTTCATATGTTTAGCTGAGAAGTTTTGGCTCATAAGCCCATTTTTGAAAATTCACTTGTATTGCATCTAACTACTTTAGACTGTCAGCACCCAAGCGGATCTCTTCAACTAGTTTTTAAATTAATTCTTCAAAGTAAAAAAATATAAAATAAAAATTAAAAAATTAAATTTAAAAGCAAAAACCAAAACCGCTAATTAAATGTTAAATATTAATCATTTTCATTAATTAAAAAATTAAATTGTAAAGTTAAGAACTAGAATTTTGAAACTAAAAATTTGAAATTAAAGAATTAAAATTTAAAAGTTATGTTGAAAATATAAAACTAAAAACAAAAATTAAAAATCAATATCTAAAACATTGTATTTTAAAATACAAGCTAAAGAATTAAATTTAATTTAATAAAAGTAAAATAACTAAAAATAAAATGAAACATATTTAATAAAACAAAATTAGAAAACCAAAAACTAAAAGAAGAATTAATAGTTTCATCTTAAAATCAAAAAATTATAAATTATTAATTGAAAAAAAAAAATTAAATATGAATTTTAGAAATTTAATGTTCTAATACTTTAAATTTTAAAACTTGAAAATTAAATATTAAGAATTTAAAAACTAAAATTAAATATTAAAAATTAAAACCTAAAAATTAGTTATTATATTTTAAAATTTTAAATAAAAAACTAAAATTTTAAATTAAAAATCAAAAATCAAAAATTATAAATTAAAAATTAAAAAAAAATCATAAATTGAAAATTAAAAATTAGAAATCAAATAATAAGAATTTGAAAGTAAAACTATAAAATTGCAAGCTAACAACTAAAATTAAAATTAAAAATCAATAACTGATTATGGAATGTCAACCCCTCCGGGTGTATTTCCGGACATGAAATAAAGCTCCTCATAAAAAGCATCAAGACGCAAAACCGCAAAAAGGAAGAGAAGCTCGGACGAAAATCCCCTAAGCTGTTACAACGCGATAATTAAAACTTAATATTAAAAAATTAATTTAATAAAAAACAATTGACAATTAATATTGGAAATTAAAAATTAAAAATTAGAAATTGAAAGCTAAAACTTAGGAATTCATAACAATATATAAGTATTAAAAATTAATTGTTATGAATTAATAATTATAATTAAAACTTAAGCATTTATTTTAAGAAATATAAATAAAAATATTGAAATTAAAAATGAAACTTAAAAATTAAAAGTTACAAGTCAAAAATTTCAAATTTAAAATATAATATTAAATATTAATCATTAAAAATTTCATTAAATATTAAAACTATGAACCAAAAACTTGTAATTAATAACTGAGAACTTGAATTGAGAATTAAAAATATAAAACTATAAATCAAAAATTTTGATTCAAAAATGATAATGTTAATTGAATTTAAATTTTAATTTATTTTAAAAATTTTTAGCTCAAA